>CAMXCT020002311.1:36287-105284 GCA_947184155.2 Cladocopium goreaui | reverse complement strand
AGGCCACGACGCCGGCAACGGTGACAGCCTTGCGGTGTCAACGTGGCTGGGAAAAACCGCTGTAAATCCAGGTTGTAAATGGTGGTTTCATGATACTGGTATATGGATATACATATATATATATATATATGGATATATTATATATATAATTATGGATATATATATATATATGGGATAATCCTTCCCAATGACGAAGCCATATGAAGCCATATTTTTCAGAGGGGTAGGTTGAAACCACCAGCCAGAGGTTGTAAATGGGTTTTTAGTAAGTTTTGATGGGAAAGTCATCGAATTAAATGAGTGATTTTGTCTTGCAAGCCACGGAATTGAGTACCGAAATGACAATGGAGGATGATGGTTGATGATGGATGGGGATGATAGGAATGATAAGGGTATAGGGACGATGGGGATGACAAGGGTAGTCTAGATAATTGATTATAATACAATGATCCTGTTTACTATTGTTTTTTATCAGTTATGATCATATACATTACTCCGATTATGGATGATAACGGTTATTGCAGGGCATTCCTCATAAGATAGATGGACACAGTACAGAGGAGTGAGTCACTTGCAACTTTGAGGGCAGAGAAAAATTGTGTTTTCCAATTGAAAATGCTGAGTAGTCCCATCAGCACAGCATCACAGCTCTCATGTGTAGCCTGATGTCATGGAACCCTGCTGCTATCGCAGGACCTTTCTTGTAGTGGTACCTTGCCCCTTCCCTGCCAGGCGACCAGGCAGCGAAAAGTGAAAATTGTGCTCGGTCAAAGAATTGAGGTGAAAACGGAGCTTGGTGCGAGTTTGGTATGAGACAGATCTGGGAAGAATTGAGACATATCATATCATATAATGTGATATTCCCTCAATGCCACAAAGACCTCCCATAACGATTGGAGCCATTCCAGCCATTTATCTATAGTAAGTTTAGGGATTGTTTATTGGGTTTACCGTTTACCACACTATATTGAAATCATTGCATCAAATTTGGACAGTCGCTTCTCAGTCGGCACTGAGGCTTGAAGTGGAAGCCAGGCATGGCGTGGCATAACAGCGATGGCACCTTCAAAGTGGAGTGCGCCGAATCAACTCTGATGACGTGTTTTGATGTTTTTTGATGTGTTTTGCCCCGTGTTTTGCCAGTGTTTTGCTTTTCATCTGCTGATTTTCCTGGTCAATCTTGTGACCAAAACTGATGTTTTTGTTGATGAATTCGTCTATGTGGATCATTAGGAGTTGTCAGTAGACGAAACATACGACCATTCACCAGAGGTTCGAAGACGGCAAAATTGCTGAGCGCGTTCGCCGACGCGTCATGCGGGGGCACGGCTGCCTGGTTACAGTGAAACGAAGGGAACTGTGCGGAACGCATTACAGATGTTGATGGCGGGTATTGTTTAGATTCGTTTGAAGATGTTTGAAGTTTGAAGTCACTGATTTCATAGTGATTTTTATTGATTCTATATGATTCTATGCCAGGGTAAATTTGAACCACATCCATTCTGGCCATCACATGGCCAGCTACATTGAATGTTCAAGAAGCATGCAGAAGCTTCGATATCTTACTTTCGGATGTTTTGAAGTAAGCTGAATGTTCTATCACATCAGTTTGCATGCACCATGCATCCGGATATATCCCCGTCTCAATTCACCTTGACATATCTCAAACATGTGGATCCATGTGTCCGTTTTGTTTAATTAATGAGTGTATTTACCAGAAGCATCCAGAATCAATGGCTTAAAATAGTACTTCTTTTTGTGCCTACTTAATGCGACTTAGTCATATTTCCCCTTAAAACAAAAACAGAAACCCTGGAATCAGTCCTGGACCCCTTCATTTGAGCCAAAATTTCAGGCCTGGCATTGGCCTCTTGGTGGAGTACGGTCCCCGCTTTGTGGCCAGCTGTGCAACGTTGCCCAGCTATGCCAAGTCACTTGGCGAGCGGAGCCCTGATCTGTTGGAAATGGTGAGGAAAAACGGCATTTTTTCTCAGGGTTTCAACATGCTTCAACCCAAGGAACCAACTTTTTTAACCAAGTTGTATCTTATTTTTGGACCAATTGATCCAACGAAACAGTAGTTGCCTAGTTTCTGGGATCTGTGAGCCAAGTTTCTGCGGCTGTAAGAAATGGTGGGTTCAAGCGACAAACATGGGTGGTGAAACCAACCAAAAAGGGAGATCAACGAACAAAAAGGGTAAAAACGGAAATGATCATGAGACCAAACAGGATATCTATATATGTATAATTATATAATGTATAGATTATAAATAATATGTATATATAATATAATAAAAATATATAAATATATATATATACACATATAATAAAATATAATATATATATAAGATAATATAGTATATATAATATAATATAATATAATATATAATATAATATAATATATAATATAATATAATATAATATAATATATATAATATATAATACATAATATTATATATATAATATATATATAATATATAATATTATATATATTATAATATATATATATATATATTATATTATATGTGTATATATATATAATTTATATTTATATTGATATTATACATATAATAATCATGTAAATAATATATACATAATATTATATACTATATATAGTATTATATATAATATATAATATTATATATAATATAATATAACACATATATATATTATATTATAATATATTATATTATATATACTATACATTATATATTTTATATTATATATATATCATAATATATATATATATTTAAAAAAGAATATTATATATATATATTATACAATCAAAACCTAGGTGGTGGTTTCGGAAAAAAGTTGTTCCTTTCCCACCTGGCCACTCAGCAGTCGCGCCAAGGGGTCGTTGTATTCAAGAAGCAAGAGCTGACATGCAGGACCACAGGTCCCAAGGGGATGGGAGGTTCAATTGGGTTCACTGGATTTGGACCTTGTGTGCAGACCTGATGTCGACGGCGTATCGGACGAAGCAAAAAAAATGGATGGTAAGTAATTACGAAAAATGACCACTGCTCTGGATTGGGAAGATTGTAAGTGCGACGCACGAGGTTCTACAACAGTGGCATTGGGAGCGTAGAATGGGTCATGAACTCAGAAACAGCTTCAGAAATTTGGCTCAAGTCGATCTGATTCCGCTTGGTCACTCGGTTTGTTCTCTCTTCTACATTTCGCTGCACAGGGTTTGCAATTTTAAGTTTGCAGATGCTTCTTGACAGGCGATACCCTGTAAGCTGCGTGACTCACATACCTCAGTTGTTTCGCATCTTCAGGTCGTGCGTCGGATGGTTGTAGGAAACATGCGAGTGTTTCGCTTCCCATTGCTCGTGCTTCCTGCCAGACTGTTTCTTTCAGCTACATCAGAGGCGTATGGACTGTTGTATCTATTTAACATATTAACATATATTAACGCCCAAAGAAGTCCATTGCGAAGTCCAGGGTTCCCCAGCTGCGCGTTCATGCCTGAGGTCTTTAAGCGGTGGTATCCGAATGCCGTGCACATCAAGTTGCTTGGCAGCTGGCAATGGGACTCGACCAGAGTTATGTCCACCCTGCTTTTCCCACAGACCACAGTGAAGATCATTTGACATCTCAATATAGACCTGGTTTGTGGTTTGGAACATGTTTTATTTTTCCATATATTGGGAATAATAATCCCAACGGACGAATATTTTTCAGAGGGGTTGAAACCACCAACCAGATACATGATACATATGCATAATTAGTGTTCATTTCATATGGTGAAGAGATCAGAGAAGAGCACGGAAGTGCTCATTGCTGCTGATGGTCAGATGGTCAGCCATTCGCCCCTGCAAATTTGAGATTGGCATTCGCCATGCAAGGAGTCCTTGGTTGCACACACGACACCCTGGTATCCAGCGGGAGGCCGGACCAGCAACTTGTCAGTTACAATGGCTGGATTGCTGCTGGAAAGGCGATCTATGATGATCTATGTCCAACTCCTGAATTTGCTGAAGATGAATTTCAAAAAAAAAAACGAAATCCACCACTGAATCTACAGGGAATTGTTGTTGTTTTGTTGAGACCCCTTCAGCAAATCCAAGCCCCCTGGGCCTGCACCAGGCCTGGCTTTACATCCCTGGTGAGAGCCGCTCAAATGGTCCGGGCACCGAAAAAAACATCGCCAGATCAAAGGGCAGCATATGTAGCATCTAGTTAATCCATGTTAATCCTGGTGTTAGTTGAAAATGATTGAAAATGAAGCTGTGGTGATTGAAGACAGGGTGAACTGACCCATAGATCACCCATAGCTATACACTTTATGATTGTATTGTGAATGTTTTGACATGCTTTGACCACGTTTTCAGAGATGCGTCAGGTGCCATCCATGGATCAACCGGGCATTGTTGTTTGGCTATCAGCGACCTCAAACAGCCTGCCTTTGAGGTCAAGCAAAAGGCACAGGCAGCAGAGCAGCAGAACGGGGAAGTCTTTTTTGGGGTCTTTCTTTTTTGGCCATCCGTGAGCCGACGACCAATCCACAGCAGAGCGAGGCAAACGAGATCTTCAGCTTCGCATTCAAAAGACCATCAAAATCCTCGAGGAGCAGGCCCGGCAGGCCCTGCATGGCGTCGTTGAACAGTGACCTGCGATCTACCAAGGTGAAACATGAATCTTGTTTGTACCTTACCAGGCCTTACCAGTAACTTAAATCAGACATCTGGTTTTTTGATGATTTTTGGATGTGAATGGATGTGAATCTTCTGAAATCTTGGCTGGCTTTTCCTGGAATTATTACTATGGTTACTATGGAGTTTCAAAGCTGGATGACGCTGGATTGTGACACATTGGGGTCCCAATGTGTGGGATTGCCAGGTCTTTGTTTGTTTGATCAAGACATTCTCTGCCGGATTGTGGTCAGTTGGAGCACTTTGCTTTTGCTAATGCTGATGATGTTGAAGAAATTCATGCTGCAGCAAGCAAAATCAAATGACATTCAACTCCACTCAGCAAAATCATGCTCCAAGTGATTAGTTATGTTTGAATTTGGAAACCAATGGTGATAAGGGCTACTCCATGTGTGACAAACGCCCCTTGTCGAGCTGCAGGGACCAGAGGTTCGAACCATCATCTTCGCAAACACTGCGGAGGCGTGCCTTTCCTTCGAAATGGTGCCTTGGTTGCATGTAGGGAAAAAGAAAAACTATTAAAAGAAAACCCTGAGTGATTTAATTAAGCATATTAAGTTAACCTTCCTTGGTGTTGACTCATGATGTAATTACAGGGTTTGAAGATGGAAAAAATACCCAGATATCCCAGATGGCCTATGAAGATAGTTGTTTGCGTTCTTTTTTGGTATACATGTCCCTCAAATATTAAATATCATCATATATCATCCAAATGTACCTAACATTAGCCAAGATGCAGCACCTAGATGCTATGGATATCTATGGATGCTATGGATGCTATGGGTCAGTTCCACTTGGATGCCAGTCCCGCCGGACCCGCTGGACCCCGAGGCAGCGAAAGCAGCAAAGATCAAGGTGGCCAATGTCCACGCAGGCGACAGGAGAAAACAGGGATTTGCCAAGGGTACCTTACTGGGCATAGAAGCAACCAGAATGAGGATATCACAGGGAAGAATTGGATATCATTTTTGGTATAATTAAATACTATATAAAATGATTTGGAGTTGTCATGAGTTATCCAGAAAAGGGTGCGGATACACGTTTTTTGCCAGCATTATGGAAAAGAAGAAGATGATGATGACGACGACGATGGTCCGTTGGAGCTACAAATCATACACTTGGCTTTGGGTCAAGATTGCTTCTACATGCTTCTATATACTTTATTCTACTTTTATTTTGCTTACTGTACTTGGATAGATTGGATAGCTGTACATCAGCCAGATGCCTTGCGTTGATCCCCTGATGATCTCCTGATGATCCCCGAAAAATCGACGTCGCCAGGTGTGAGCTTCTCGGAACGCATCGATGGCTTGAAGAAGTTTGGCCTCGGGGAGGCTGCCAGCTCGGGGAGGAGCTGCTGAAAATAGGCCTGTTTTCATAGGTAAAATATGGGAAAATTATGGAACAATAATGAAAATGATGATTAACCCTATCAACCTGAAAATTTTGAAGGGTTCCCTAAATTTTCAGATATACCCATAAATCATTTGCATTGATCTAAGGGAAATGTTACAGAAACATACACAAACCATGCGTTTTCCCTGTAAGATATAGAAGATTATAGAAGTGTCCTCAGGACTGCATGTTTTTCCCTCTGTAACTGATGCTGAGATTCAACTCAGCACAATTTTGCCATTGGTTTGCCGACCTCAGGTGCCGGTGCTGATTTGTACGGATCTTGGAGCGTTTGGGAGCCTAGTTGTTGGTTTTTTCGTGCGGGTTTGTTTCGCGGTTCTGAGTGCCGATCTCGTGCGTCGTGACATGTCGTGCCCGGATCCCAGGCGAGGCCTGGATCTACCAATTTGTCAACATGTCATCCAGCTTGAGTCCTGCAGCTCAGATGATCAGATGAATCTTGCAACGAGTTGGAAGCTACCACAGATTATTCACAGCGCCAATTTGTCAATGAAGCTGGTGAAAAATGTTGTTTGCAACCGACGTGTGTTGTGTTACAACAGTTATCTACATCAGCAACTTTCCGTGATCATGTCCCACGACAACCATTCGTAAAGAAGGAAAGTTTACAGACACCCAGAAACAACCTGTATTTACAGGAGAAACTAGTCAGGGAATTCTGCAGCTTGCAGAAGCCCAGTGCAGTTCCAACACAGACCCTGACTTGTGGATCCCCAAAGATCACCACCAAGCACTGCAGGTTTGCGGGCAATAGCGTTTGCTACTTGCATCGAGTGGGCCGGGTGTCTGGGCCAGATTGGGCCCACCGCCAGAAAATGGTGCTGGAAATTTGCACAGATATTTTTTTGATGCAGAAATAGAATACCTGGTTGGTGGTTTGGAACATTTTTTTATTTAGCTCTCATGCCCAAGTGCCCTTCCAGCGGGGAGAGCTGTACTTTCTAACTTTGGGCGGTTCGTTCCTTTGTGACTGACTGCAATGGCCGATCTTTGGGGCGATCCTGGCCCTGAGGTACAATGGGGTTTTGACTCCAGCACACCGATAGGTGGTGTGGCTGATGTGGTGGCCGAGGTGATTTCGGTCTCGGATGGGTCAGTGCTGGCGAAGCTCTGGCCTTATGGAGGCAACGTTCGGTTCTTGGGAGACTTCTGTATCCCTTCGGAGTGCCAAGCCATCTCCGTTTTGGGAGGACGACTGATCTGCAAGTTGCCGATGCCGGTGTTTGAGGTTCGAAGTATGGAAGATGTCCTGTGCCATCGTCGCTGCACTCGTGAGGACATGTGGAACCTGATCGAACTTTGTGCTGGCTTAGGTATCGGTACCATGGGCTTCAATCAGGCTGGAATGAGGACGGTCTGCGCTGTCGATTGGTGCCTGCCGTTCACTCAAGGCTTTCAGGAGATACATCCGGACATCCCTGTGGTGACTGGCGACATTGGGAGCTCCGACGTCCTGAGGCAAGTGCATAAGGTTCACTCGGATCCGGCTGCTCTGATGTGTGGCTTTGCATGCCAGCCTTTCTCTGCGGGTGGTCAGCAGAGGGGGGTCAATGACATCCGGTCTGAAACCTTGCCAAAGACCTTGAAAGCGGCAGTTTTGCTCCGTTCCGTAGCAGTGATTCTCGAATGTGTACAGGATGCAGGTAGCAACAGCATGGTGCGCAACCTCGTAGACTCGTTTGCACGGCAGTGTGGATACCACCTTGCTGAAGTCAACTTGCGCCTCGAAGAGGTGTGGGTATCGAGACGAGCAAGATGGTGGGCCATTTTGACGGCCCCTTTCCTAGGTCAGGTCTCACTGCGTGGATTTCTTGCATCCGAGCATCCGTCCGTGCCCAGGGATCTTTTCCAAAGTCCGTTGTTGATCTCACCGGCTGAACTCGAGCAACTTGTCCTGCACCCGGATGAACTCCAGAAATTCATGGCCTATGAGCGGAATCTTGGTCGTCTGTTTTTGAAGTTGGATGGAAAAGCACCGACGGCGCTCCACTCTTGGGGTAGTCAAGTGATGGCCTGTCACTGCGGTTGTCGCTCTGGTGGATTTAGCCATGAAACCCTTTCCAAAAGGGGTCTGTACGGCCTGTTGATTCCATTGCCTGTTTTGGGTTCTGCTGCTGACTCCTCCCTGCCTATGCTGCGTCACCCTCACCCGACCGAAGTGGCTCTGTTGAATGGAGTGCCAGAGATGGTGTGGCCTTCTGACCTCAGGTTGGTTTTGGCAGGTTTAGGACAAATGGCAGCGCCATTTCATGCGTTGTGGGTTAGTGCCCAATTGCAACAACATTTGGACACTGTGTTCTTTGGAAGCAGCCCAATTGACTTGCTTGGACTCATGGACCAACTCTCAGCCCGCATGTCGCAGATCGCTGAGTCCTTGACTTTTCTCCCCCTGCAACCGTTGGAATTGCCTGAGCCACCTGTTGAGGAACCTGGGTTGCCTATTGACGATGTCTCCAACACCCCCTGGGTTCGTTTTCGACATTTGGGAACTGCCACAGAGGTCACTGTTGTGCATGAAGCCGACTTGGTTCCCTACATGGTGAAGTTGAGTTCCATTGAGGAAACAATTGAATCTGTCGTTGGTGCTTCGTGTGAGCTCATGGGTTTTCCTCTTGAAGCCGTGCGTGTCCTGGATTGTAGCTCTGGCCTTGACCTTGCTTTGAGTCACCCTGCTGCCGGTTTGTGTCTGTGGATTACCACCCAATCTGGTCCCGCTGATCCTGATCAGTTGTTCGGTCCTGTTGAGGTCTCCCCTACCATTCCATGGGCGGCCGATGAACCTGGCCCAGAAACCGTCAGTGAGACCCCCGGTGTCCCTGCTGGGTCTGAGACCACCTCGTCCACTGTCTTGGATCCAGTTGCCAACTTGGATGCAGAGCGCCTTTTGCTTGTCTCTGAACCTTCAGTCACCGACCTGGCTCTGTTGCATGCCCTTCGCGGGCAAACCATGAGCCCCCCAGCCAGAAAAGAAATCCTTGCCAACCAGGGTACCATCTGGGCCGATGACGAAATGTGGTTTCACATGAACCAGATGCTGCAGGCTGCCAACAAGCCCACATGGGTCATCATGGATCCCTTGTTGTGTGCTGAGGCTATCAAACGACCCAGCTCAGGCCTCATTGGACAATGGCTTCGTGGACTTGATTTCAAGCCGACAGCCATTCTTGGAGTTGTCTGTTGTAACCAACACTGGACGCCCTTCATTTGGACTTGGACTCCTCATTGTACCATCGCGTCAAGCTGGGACGTGCCGGGCTCACCTCCACCTGGTTTTTCAGTGTTGCATCAAGGCATTGCCACGGCAGTTGGGTCGCGGACGTTTACTGCCCACATTGTCCACCGTAACTTTGCTTCTGAGACCCTTTGTGGAATTTGCGCGTTGCGGTTCATTGACATGATGCTCCGTGGGAAGATGCTGCCAACCACCGAAGCTGAGGCCTTCCAGCTTCATGCCACTGGTCGTTCCCTCTTTGTGGCCCACCTGGATTCTGTCACTTGCGTGCCCCGTCCGTGGATTTTTGGTGCTGGTTTGGAACCCAATGCTGCCGACAGGTTGCACTCCCTGCTTGTCGATCATGGTGTTGAACCTACCCAGGTCAAGCAAAGAGCCTCCCTGCTGCTTCAGGCCATTGGAATTGCGGCCACACAGCAAGCCGTTACCTCTGGACAGCCCTGGCGAGCGCTCAAAGCAGCTGCTAACCATTGCAGGCCTCCCTTCCAGATTGTCTTGCCCACTGAACTTGAAGCCACGGTCAGCAAGAAAGCAGCACTTGGTGGTCTCAAAGGCAAAAAGAAGAATGGCACAGCTCCCAAGAAGAACCCCAACAAGCCTGAGGCCCCACCAGGCCTTGACCCAGCCAAGCTCTTCATCGAGGACGGTGTTTTCGCCTTGCAGGACGGATCCCCAGTCCGCCAGATTGGACTTGCCGACATTGGACCTTTTGCTTCAGGGGTAGTGTTATGCACTGTTGACCAAGCTTCAGCCTACCTTCGAGCCAACCAACTTGTCTCCAATGGTGGACTTGGTCTTGTTCTCTTGAATGTGGATCCCAGCCAAGTAGTCACGTCCTTAACCTGGTCCACCCAGCGGGTCATTCTGAGATGCCAAGCCAATCAAGAACCCATCCTGGCCCCAGCGTGCGTTGTGCAACTCGGCCATCAGGTTGTGGTTTCCAAGCCTGCCCAAGACATCTCCGAAGCCTTGCATGAACCTGCAGCTTGCTTGAAGGTTGCCATCTACAAAGACTCCGTGGAAGATTGGGACCAGGTTGTGCGTGCCCCTGTGAAGTACCTGTTGGGTCACCTCCCGCCGTTGCAGGTGTGTACCACCGCCACCCCCAGTCAGCCTTGCTCTTGTCCCAAGTGGCATCCCCCTCAGGGTTCATGTGTGGAAGATCCGGTCCTTGATGTCTGGCGTCGGCAGTGGTTGTCCCTCTCGTTCCAACCTTGTTCTGCTGAGCGTGCTGAAGTATTCATTGTGAACCTGAGGTGTTTGGAATCCCAACTTGAAACGACTTTGGGGATGTCAGGACGAAACGGAGTCTTTTTGGAGCCTCGTTCTCTGGATGCTCGTGAATCTCACCTTGAGTTTCAGGTTCTTTGGCTTCCCAAAGTTGACCTTGCAGAGCTGCATCGGCTCCACCAATGCACTGCCGGAGCACTGTGTCTTGCCAGGATCGGCTCACGTCTCGGCATCAGGTCCCGCCTCAAAGATGCACCTTCAGTTGCTCAGGCCTTGAAACCCGGAAGTGTGTTCCTTGCTTCAGGTAGCCGCTCCACTTTCGAACTTGGCCCATTGCCTTTTGGTTGCGACAGACTCACCGTGAGCAAACTCTGTGGTCAGTGGGGCTGGAAGGCCAGGCCACTTCATCCATGCCGCACAGTGGACGGGACCTTAGGTAACATGTGGCGGGTCCAAGCATGCACCCCACCACCCAACAACGTTGCCTACTACCAAGGGACCGAGATTGTCATCACCAAGGTCACGGAGTCGGATCAGTCGTCTGCCAACCCGCCCTCTCAGGTCATTGGCAACTCCGCCACGGTGCAACTCTGTTCCAAAGAGTCCACGCCTGCGACTGACCCCTGGCTGAAACATGACCCCTGGGCCCCTGCACCTTCCCAGGCTGGTCCCACCCCACCTGCAGATGCCCAGTCCTCCTTCAAGGAAGTTGAGGCCAGGATCACCCAGAATGTCTGGGACAAGTTCCAGTCTGGGTCAATGGAAGTGGACTCGCATGCCACCGAGGCCAGGTTCGCTGCCCTGGAACAACAAGTCCAATGCCTGACAGCGCATCAGCAGCAGATGGAAGCGGCAATTGACGAGTCATCCAAGCGTGCCGACTCCCAGATCACAGCTCTCCAGGCTCAGGTCACCACCCAGATTGACAACCAAGGGCACCACATCCAGGGCATGTTTCAAGCTCAACTGCAACAGATCGAAGCCCTGCTCAACAAGAGAGCTCGCATGGAATGATGGTGCTGCCACGCCCCCGCCCATGGCGGGGGTGGTGGCCTGTCGACGTCAGTTTGGTGGATTTCTGGCTTTCTTTGGCTGTCTGCTGCTTGGTTATCTCGCTGTCGATTTTCCCAGCGGGTGTCTCTTTGGACTTGTCTTGCTTTGCGTCTGGACTCTTGGCCACTTCAAACGTGGGTCTTCTGAGACAAGCAAGGTGGGTGAGTTGGTCAGTCTCAACGGTGTCCTTGACCATCTTTGCTTCAGGTGCACCCCTGCCTTACCCCCTTCGTCCAAACAGTCTCGCTGCCCGTCGTCATGCATCAAAAGTTGGACTTGGCTGTGGTGGATTTTATTGTGCCTCTCTGCCCGTGTTGGCGAAGCAAGTCATCCCGGCCCCCCCTGGTCTTTTGGTGTTGCCAACTTGAATGGACTTAATTCCAAGGCCTTTGGATTTGCTGAATCCCATGTTGACACGTGGTTGCTTTCCGAAACCCACCTGACTGCAGCCGGGGAGAAAGTTTTCCGTGCCAACTTGCGTGAAGCCCAGGCGCCTTACACAGCATTTGTGGGAGGGTCCCCTGTTCCTCCCCGTTCCCTGGTATCTGACATTGGCAAATTCTCTGGGGTCGGTGTCCTATCCAAATTCCCCGTTCGAAGGCTCCCTCATGATTGGCCTGACATCGCTTTTCGTTCTGGCAGGTTGGTCGGTGTTTCAGTCTGCTGTCATGGACTTTGGATTTCCGGTGTGGTCATCTATGGTACTCCGACAGGAGGCACGCATGCCCAAGGCAAAGAGGTGACGAACCAGTTGCTAACCATGGCACTGGAACGGATCAATCAGATGCCTGGACCCCGCTTCCTTGCGGGAGATTGGAACCATGACCTTTGCTCTCTCCCTGCTGTCGCTGTGATGCATCGACTCGGTTTTCAGGATTGCCAGGATCTCCGTGCCAACCTCACCGGAGTTCTGCCTCAGGCCACTTGCCGTGGGAAAACCAGACGTGATTTCATGTTCCTTTCCCGTGAACTGATTAGCCTGTTTGACCATTGTGAAGTGGACCATGACACTGTTTCGGATCACTCTTCTTTGGTCTGTCACTTTGATGGTGGACTTGACCCTTTGCGCTTTGCTTGGCCTATCCCTGACCCTATGGCTTGGGAACCCCTTGACCACAGGACGCCAGTCACTGGATCCTTTTTCCAAGAACCTGATCAAGCATCTGAGGACTATGCCAGCTTTTGGAAAGCTCTGGAGCAATCCAATCAAGAAGCCAGGCGCCGACTTAAGAAACCAATTGTTCGAGCCATGGGTGGGCGTGCCGCTGTGGTTGCACCCCAAGTCCGTTTGGATCAGGTACCTCCCCTGAAAGCTAGCAGACCTGGAGACCGCCGACCGCAGTTCTTGGGTTCTTGCCTGCAACACGTGCAATGGACCAAGCAGTTGAGGAGGCTTCAGTCTTACATCCGGCTTGCCCATGCGACCTTTTCAACTCCGGCCCATTTGGTGCATGCTCTCCAGCTTTGGACTTCGATTCGCAACGCCCGTGGTTTTGCCCCGTCCTTCCATGGTTGGTGGTCTTCCCGTTGCCTGGGTGTTGGGGAACCGACTTGCGTGCCTGTTGAACCCCCTACTGGTGAAGTTGCCAAACTGTTTTATCTTGGTCTTGAGGCCGACCTGTCCGACCTTGAAGCTTGCCTCAAATCCTCCAGGTCCCATGCGAAACGCCTGATGCGTGCGTCGGACGTCCATGCCATCTATGGTGCAGTCAAACGAGATGTCCCCGCTCAAGTTGACTCCTTGGTTGACACGGTTTCTGGTGTCGTTGCTGAGGTCGACATGGAGGAATGTGCGGTTGTGCTTGAGACCCCGGTTGACTTCCGTGCTGATGCCCCCCTCCTCTTTGATGGAGGCATGCTCCAGGTCATCCACCACGAAGCTGACAAAGTTTGGGTCGACAGTTGCCATGGAGTCTTTCCTGGACTTGTCCTAGCACAGAAGAAACAGATCGGACGCATCGAAGAACTTTTCTTTGCTTTCGAAACCCAATGGTCTCAGCTTTGGAATAAGCACGCTGGCCTTGAAACTTCTCAGTGGGATGAAATCTTGGGTTTTGCCAAAAGCCAACTTCGACCCCTTGCTGTGCCTGCCCCTACCTTCACAGTTGAAACTTTCATGCGTTGTGTCAGGCGGAAGTCCAAACACTCTGCTGTCAGCCTTGATGGAGTCTCCAGGGCGGACCTTCTTGCCCTACATCCCTCTGAAGTGACCACCCTTTTGGGAGTCTTCCGACAAGCGATCGAAAGTGGTTCTTGGCCCCAACAGACCCTTTTCGGATATGTTCGGTCTCTTGCCAAAACTGGGTTGCCAGAACAAGTTGGGCATTACAGACCAATAACGGTCTTCTCCTTCCTTTATCGGGTTTGGTCGTCTATCACTGCTAAACACTGGTTGCAAGAGCTCAGCAAAATTGTGGATCCCTACTTGTTTGGCAGTACCACGGGTGGCCGTGCTTCACAGGTTTGGCGGCATGTTTTGGAATCCGTTGAAGCTGCTCACCGCGGAGAGGCCCATGCTTGTGGATTTGTTGCCGACATCATCAAAGCCTACAATGATTTGCCGCGATTCCCAGCGTTGTCGGCCGCCAAACTTCTGGGGATTGACCATGGGACACTGCTTGCTTGGGCCGGAGCTTTGGCAGGTTTTCGGCGGCATTTTGTGATTCAAGGTTCGTACGCCCCTGGTGTGCAATCGACCAATGGCTTCCCCGAAGGTTGCGCCATGTCTTGCGTTGCTATGGTTGTCTTGACTGACCTTTTCCACAAATGGGTGCGTGCGGCTGGGGTCATGTTCCGTCCTGTTTCTTACGTTGACAACTGGGCTGTTTTGATGCAATCTCCGGCCCATATGCAGAGGGCGTGCCAAGCAGTTGACAAATTTGCGGACATGCTCCAGATCCGTCTTGATGCCAACAAGAGCTTCACTTGGTCGTCCGATCGCCAAGGACGTCTTGAGCTGCGGTCTCAGGGTTTCCGCGTTGTCCATTCTGCCAGAGACCTCGGAGCCCACGTGGTTTACACCCGTCAGCTTGCCAACAAGACCACCCTTGACCGTGTCCGGGATCTTGATGACTTCTGGTCCAAGCTTCGGTCTACCAAGTGCTCCTTCCAGCAGAAGGTGACGTTGATCCTCCGAGCTGCATGGCCCAGAGCTCTGCACGCTGTCTCTGCCGTCGTCATTGGCAAGAAACACTTTGAAAGCCTCCGGTCCGACCTTATGCAAGCCTTAGGTATCCAGAAGCCCGGCTCCAGCCCTGACTTGCAATGCTGCCTTGAGAGGTTCCCCGTTGACCCCCAGGTTTTCGCTGCCCTTGAGACCGTTCGAGATGCCAGGAGCCTTGGGTGTCACTCAAACTCATTTTGGACTTGGATCAAGGGCCACTCAGCCAAGACAGACCGACGTTCAACTCGCTCTCCGAAATCTTGTGCCAGAGACTCCACCAACTTGGGTTCCAGGTGTGCTCTGGGGCCTTGCTTCAAGATGACATTGGCCAGTTCTGCTTTCTCAAGTGTGGGTTTGGTGAGTTTCTCTTCCGGTGTCAGCGGGCGTGGATTCCTGTGGTTGCGGCTCGAGTTTCCCACCGTACCCCCTTTGCTGACTTCAGTCGGGTCGATGTGCGTCACACCCGACAAGAATACTTGCTTGCGTCTGGTTTTGACCAAGGGGTCTTGAGAAAGTTCTTGAATGGTGCCAGCTTTACCAATGCGCACGCCTATCGCTGGTCCGAAACTGGGAGCGACAGATGTCTGTTGTGTGGGGAGATGGATTCCAGCTGGCATAGACTGTGGGAATGCCCGGCTTCCGCTGACCTCCGTGGTACCTGCACTCCCCCTTGGCACTTTGGACTTGGTTCGCTCCGCCCCCCAGGTGGTCTCCGTTCATGGTTGGACTCTGCAATCTCCCTCTGCCGTTTTGTGGCTGCGTTACCTTGATGGACTCCCCCGTGACCCTCCGTTGCCGGAGAAACCGCCACCTGGGCAGATCCTGGATTTGTTCACTGACGGTAGCTGTCTCTTTCCGACGGATCCGGACTGTCGTGTCGCTGCCTACTCCGTTGTCCATGCGGCGCCGTTTGCTTTGGACTATGATAAGCAGTGCTTCCGGCCGATTGTGGCCCAACCCCTGGCGGGTGTCCTGCAGTCTGCGTTTCGAGCAGAGCTTCAAGCCATTGTGGTGGCGCTCAAAATCACCTTGAAGTTTGGAGTTTGGGTTCGCATCTGGACCGATAGCGGGTCGGTCATCTCGCTCTACCAAAAACATGTGCAGGACCGAGCCCCAGTCAATTTCAATTGCAAACACTCTGACCTCTTGCAAGAAATGGTCGACCTTGCGACCGACATCGGACCCCACAAGATTGCCATCCTCAAAGTTCCGGCGCATGAGAATAAGGCCCAATTTGACACCGAACTTGAACACTGGCTCCTCGATGGCAATGCAGCAGCCGATCATGCAGCCCGTTGGGCCAACCAGGCACGGGGACCAGCCATCTGGCAACTGTGGAACGACCACGTGCAATCTTTGTATGACAACCGGCAACTTGGGTCCCTGGTGCGTCGCCATATGATCAACGTTGGCCGGCTCTGGAAAGACTCCCCTGGCGGAGCACCACCCAGAAACCTTGACCCACTGGTTCTTGGTGCCCCCCGTCCAGCTCGAGTTCAGCCTGTCCTCCGTTGGACTTCCTCCGACTCTCTTGCCCTGTGTCAGCCTGGTTTCGAACGCTTGTTTGACTCTGCCTTGGCCCTGGATGTACAGCGATGGATTTCGAGCATCCGAACCCCCGCCGTGCCGTTGCAGTGGATTTCTTTCATCCATTTGTTCATCAGCTTTCAGCGTAGGTGCGGGCCAATTGCCATCTCAAAGTTGGATGGACGCTGGCAAATTCAACGAGGCGAGGTTGCTAGGCTGGCGAACCATGCAAAGTTCACTTTGAGGGCCAAATGGTTCAGACTCATGTTGCAGCAGTTCCTTCGTGATTGCAGGGTCGATTTTGTGACGGCTACCACTAGGCCCCACTCCAATTGGATCTGTTGCTTCAAAGGTGCCCTTGGGTTTCATTTTTGCCCTGAAGAGTTTCATTTTATTGAGGGGATTCTCAGCCAACAACTTGGTTCGCCAGCTACGGGCTTAGGCAAGTCGTTGGAGGGTTTGCGGGGTTAGTTGCGTCGGCTGCAAAGGTTGCCGACGTTGCTTTCCCAGCGCGGCAGCTGAGCACCCAGAGCAAAAAAAAGAACATTTTTTTATTTTCCCCAATAGTTGGGATGATGATCCAATCTGACTAATATTTTTCAGAGGGGTTGAAACCACCAACCAGATACAGATCGAAATGATTTGAACATATTTGAGACATCATCTGCGGTGACTGAGGCCACACGTGCGGCCAACAAATCTCAGGCGGAAGCACGGTGACTGATTTTGATAGGCCCAGGATGATAATATTATATGATATTATATGTATCCTTTGGTAATCAAAGATGGCAATGGAAAACTCACCATAAATGGAGGTTTTAATTGGACAATCATCTATAGATATACGGATAATTATACGTGTATAATCATAGTGGATTTTTCATTGCCATATTTGATTATAAAATATTATATATATATACATAATGCATTAAAATGTAAGCCTTCCGACATCAAGAATGATTTTGTCTCCGGCGTCATCAAACATGGCTTGCTGGAACCCCCCACTTTAAGTTCGAGGATTTCCCTGCCAGCCATTCTTTATAACCGAAGATCCGAAGGTCAGTCAATTAGGTCATGAATCAGTCTTAAAATTGCTGAGATACAAGGTGGATCATGGCACAGGCATGGAAAAAAATATACACCAATGGATGAGTTCGTGATTGCAACTACTGTACGTGTTTTGCCATGTCGGCGCCACTGGATCTGTCCGGCTGCCGGAGGTAACGAACCTTTGGGGCGATGGTGACATTCCCATCAAGGATATGATCTTGAAGGCATGGAGGGCAAGGAGTTGTGTCATTTTCACTCCATGCAGCTCCCTGCTGCAGCGCTGAAGGCACCTCGGATGGGTTTGGATGGTGACGTAGTGAGTAGACGAGGGAACCGATGCTCAGCCCTCAGCTGTCGGCATTATCATCTGGGAGATGTGGGGAGAAAAATCGATGATCCAAAGAAACCAATGGTTGCAACGGATGTAAAAAAACTAGTTGCATGTTTCACATAGTGTTGTGTGAAACTCTGTGAAAGGGAAGTTCAAATCTGCTTGTCCTGTTGCCAATGTGATCTTAGATGATGGGACCGGACCATCCATGGAACTGATAATATCGACCCCCTGGCGTTTTTGGGACTCCCATTCCCACAATCTTCCCATACGTTTCATATGGGGGTTTATTGGGGGTCGCTATAAATTTATATAAATTGCGCTTATTCAATCTACCTCATATAATATATATATATATATTATATATATATACGTATATATAATATCATGGGATAGACATAGTATATGTAGTACAAAATAGTATGATGATGGTCCAGTGGTTGTCCTTCTCGGCTGCCATGAATCGGCAGCTGAGTTGTGCGCTACCATTGGTGACGCAATTCTCAGTGCAGACCTAGAGATGTAAAGCTAAGATCCTTCAAAAATTATGAGAAATTATGAGAAATTACTATTGATATCCATTGTAATACTATACATATACTCTATGTTTACCATCCAATTTTGGGTACCTCCAGTTCAGGAAAGCTCCATATTCCCAACGAAGAAGTGCTCCAAGCTGGGTTTACGTTGTCCTGATCTCCATGAGGCCGCCACCGGCGCATTCGCAAGCGACAACGGCGGAACGAGTTTGACCGGGATACCCAGCTGTACAGCTCTGAAGAGTTGATTCAAGTTCAATCAGATTTGCTGTACAGACAGTTTCAAAATGTTCAAAATGTTTCTAACGCACTCTATATATCTATATAATATATATATACAATATATATATATGATATATCATATTATATATCGATACAGAAAAGAAAATGCTGGGAAATAGTGATGTACAGATGATTACAGATGCATCGAACATGACTTGTGGACTGTGATGATTGGCTGGGAAAAGTGGTTCAGTACAAAAGAGGAATTATAAACATAACTAAACTGTTGACAGCTAATGTTGTTACACCGCTTCAGTAGTTTTCATGTCGATCCCAGATCCCTGATCGAGCCAAGAGCAGAAGCCACAGCGAACTAGTGGTACATGTTTAATTCAAATATGGAGACAGCGAAGTGTTTGCCCATGAATCTCGCCTGCAAAGTCTTGCAACGTCCAACAAACATCCTTTTTCAATCAATCGTGCCGAGATCTTCTCGAAGACCAGACAGAATGCCAGAGAGGCCGAAACCGACTGTTTTGGCTCATTGGTTCCTTAAGTTGCTGCTCTACAAAATAGCCATGTTTTTTCAAGATGGAGCTACCGGCCTTGTGCTTCATTGAGATTCATTGATTATTATATAACTAGGGGTACCCCCAAATCATCCATGTTAGTAGGTTTTTTCCCATTATAAACCATCCATTTGGGGTACCCCCATTTATGGAAACACCCATATATGATTATAGATGTTTGAGACCGGCTTTTGTGTGCAATTCCACAACATCCACAGACTGGTGGAGAACAGTGGTGAAGGTAGAAAAAGATGAAGCCAATCTTGTCAAAGTGGAATATCACCACGCAGGTTACCTGACTTGCAGCTATTTTCATGCGAAAAAAAAGGGGTTTTCATGTCCCTTGACTCGATGCACTTGGAACTTGTCTGAACTTGTGATTGATATGATTGATATGCTCCATTTACCAACATCATCCAACATCTATCATTTACATTCATGTACCAAGAGCAACATTTTTGCCATATGGATCATATGGAGGTTTAGGTGAGTTTTTTTTCTTTCGGCCATCGCAGGCCCGAAAGCGTACCCAAACACGTGGAACTGAATGGACCGCCAGCCAAGAGACATTGGAGAAAGCTCTCCAGTGAGATGTTGCAAAATGGAATCATTCTCCAATCGGATTGGATGACAAATGACATACATTTACCAGCCCCTGTTATGTAAAACCCGTGCGCTTCTCTTTGCCCTGCTCGCAGTCTACCAGCATCTAAGTGTCAGCAGACAAAAAGGACCTGCGATCCCGTGCTGAGTTCACTTCTTCGCCTGCTGACTGTGTTGACGGTATTACAGTAATTTTCTGCGCAAATTCGAGCGAGCCAAGACGAGGTACGAGGTAGACACAGCAAATTGACGAGGCGATTTCACTACTTCACGCCCCGACGAGGTAAAGCTTTTTGCTTACTTTTTGAGTGGATGATGGACAAAACAAGCTTTTCAGGGGCGTAGTATTTTTTCTGGTTGTTTGGTCGCAATTGTAATGCTTCTATCAGGTCTAGAGGGGGATAAACTTTTCTGTTTGTGATTTTTTTTCACACATTGCTTTGGCCCCACAGCATTTGGCTGAGGGGTGAACGACGGACAAAAAAGAACTTTTCAGAGGCTTAGCAGTTTTTTTCTGGTTGTTTTTTCGCAATTGCGCACCTCTATCAGGTCTAGAGGGGAATAAACTTTGCAGCTTGTGACAAGGTGTTTTTTCACATATTGCTTGGGCCCCACAGCATTTGGCTGAGGGCTTACTTTCAGAGTTGACGATGGACAAAAAAGAACTTTTCAGAGGCTGAAAGTGTTTTCTGATTGTTTGGTCGCAATTCCAATGCTTCTATCAGGTCTAGAGGGGAATAAACGTTTGAGCTTGTGAAAGTTTTTTTACATATTGCATTGGCCCCACAGCATTTGGCTGAGGGCTTACTTTTTGAGTGGACGATGAACAAAAAAGGACTTTTCCGAGGCTGAAAGTTTCTTCTGGTTGCTTGGTCGCAATTGCAATGCTTCTATCAGGTCTACAGGAGAATAAACTTTTGAGCGTGTGAAAGTTGTTTTTTTCACATTTTGCGTGGCCACAAAAAGAAGAACGCCACTGTGATTTGGTAGGCAAAGGAACGAGCCCAGTAATTCCCAAGAGTAGAATTAACCAGGCGAGGTGAAACGTCACGCATGCGAATTGACGACGAGGTGACGAGGTGCGAATTATTCTAATTTGGCCAGATCCATGGCGCTGCGTTCGGAAATGCTGCCACAAGTAAAGCTGTGAATCATGGACATGTTTCTGTAGTAGTACAGGACCGTCTTGATGTCGTGACATGAAATGCACCATAGACAGAACGTGCATGTTTCACTGTATACCTGCAGCTGCTAACATACAAATTTCCAAGCTGGCAACATTCCATGGGCAAAAAAATAGAGCCTTTAGCATATAATCCCTGGCTATTCAGTGCTGCAACTAGCAACGACAAGGAGTGCCTTGAAAGGATATGACAAGAGGAAACCACGGAAGGGAATGGCAACACTTCTACAGCATCCAGATTTCTCACGCAATTCCTCTCCCATGGCGCTGACGGACATCATGCGTGACATTGTGAGATATTTTTATCCATGTGGTCTCCCCACTGAATCTGAATGACATATTCTGATTCCAGAAGTCATCAGAAGTCCTGAGCATGAATGAATTTGGTGCATATCCAGAGCCTGTTGTTCCAGTGAGGAGCAGCCCTTCACGCTGGGTGTGCGTTTGGATGTGGACTTTGATGGTTTCTTTCGACGCGAAGACGCCTCGGCACAACTGAAGCTTTGGCGGGAGGCTCGCACTCAAGGTTTGTCTAGTGGATGCTGAGCAAAAGGATTTGAATATGTCTTTAGATTCTTTAGATGTCTTTAGATGTCATGATGTTCTTCTAGGTTGGTATTTCATGGTAACTCCAAGTCAAAGATGATCAAAGTACAATTACAATAGGATTTTCCATTGTGAACCATCCAGCTATTGGGTTATCCCCATTTATGGAAACCCCCAATTACGTGCGGCCTCTTGGTGAGGCCATTGCAACCAGTGCCGTGATCCCAGTCACTGTTCAACCGTCAAACATGGACTGGACGTCTCCTATGTCATGGGGATACCCCCAATCATCCAGTCGTCATGAATGACCACGACTACTGGTTGGTGGTTTGGAACATGTTTTATTTTTCCATAGATTGGGAATAATCATCCCAACTGACTAATATTTTTCAGAGGGGTTGAAACCACCAACCAGACTAAGTCTTGAAACCCATGACTTGTGGATGCCTCATTTTAAGAAACCCCCATACCCGAAATCGAGAGTCAATCAATCAAGATGTGGAGATCTGGGCATGTCTCAAAATTCTTGACCCCACAAAAAACAATGACAGTTCTAATACTGAAATTGGCCCATCTATGTTTAGAGGATGTTTCTGCCAGAGCCATATCATGCCATACAGTATCTACGTTCCGCCAGAGTGGTAGGATTTGGATGGGCTACCTGTGGACCACCTAGGTCCTTGGGCTTGCATCTCCACATCAGCTTCAATTGCGACGGGTGAGGATGCGGCAAATGCAACCCTCAGCGCCCAAAGCGCTTGGGATCTTTGGGGTTGTTTGAATGAAAGTTTCTGAAAAAATTTACCGCACCCTGTGCTGGTGGCAAAGGATGGGGCCTGTCACAAGGCACTTCTTATCTTTTTTGCCCTCATCTTATGAAAACTGCCTAAGGATCTGGCAGGAAATGATAGGAGAAGCAGCTGACTGGCCTTGAAACAGCTGAGAAAACATGCCATCCAGGAGAGAGTCTCTGGATTTGGAGTTCGAAGTGGAGGCCCTGCCGAGACGTCGGAGCGAGCTTTCTGTGCGATGTTTCTTTTCTTTGGGGCCATTGACACTGAAAACCATTGAAACCCATCATTCTAAGAATCTGTATATATATAATTAATATATATATATATATAGTAATTTACAACAAGAATGAAGATAGATGGATGGATAGGATAGCATAGTAGAAGATAAGATAAGATGGTAGTAGATAGGTAGGTAGGTATACATATATTATAGGTGGATAGGGATGGATGGATGCACGGATGGACGGATAAGTTGACAGCATGTACCCACGAGCAATCAAGAAGTTGGGTACAATAGTCAGCGGCATGGGTACTATAGCGATATAGACACTAATGCTACTGTACCCTGCGGTAATTGAATATCGCACTAAACCGCCTAGGAAAACAACCACAACATGCAGTGCAGACATGTGCTGAGTTGTAATGCGTTCCATCAGATTTGTTGATGTGTGAATCAAGTCTTGTTGTAGCTATACTGCCATCTATGAATCATCGTTTGACGGATGCATTTATTCGAAGCCAAAGGTGATTATCCGGAATCAGAATCCCTGTACATTGTAGCACTACATATGTTTGCTGTATTTTGCCGTTTTGTCTCTGCAATGAGATGCAATGAGCAATCAGTGCAGACACTTCGACAGTCCTTAAATGAGTTGTGACTTCTTGGTTGGCGGAAAATTTGGCTACTCCAGAAAGCACATGAAAGCACCACATCTTTCCGCCAGCTCCATTTGACTCACAAGTTCTGGAAAATACATCCTTAGCAATCCTTAGCATAAGACTGGATCCCAAGATATCCTCAGCATTCCTGATTCTATCTGATTCCTTTGCCCAACTTATCCCAACCTCGGCATGTGGCGCGGTCCTCGTTTCTTTTCCAATGCCGGTCCCTTGGAACGTTCCGCCTCATGGACGTTGCGGGAGCCGGCGCTCTTCGACCCCGGCGGGGGACCCACCGTGGCGCATACCCTGGAGGTCAGCAAGCGCCCAGAAGACCTGCGTCTGGTGGCGGCCGCGGCCAAGGGTGATCTGAGGGCGGTGGAGGCAGCACTACCGGAGGCCGTGGTGGAAGCACATGTGCGACTTCCAGGAGTGGGATATGGGAGTTGAACAGGTTCAAAGGATTTCAATGTATAGTTCAAATTATAGTTCAAATTTATTCAAATTTATCTTTGAATATTATTGAATGATATTCGGCTTAAAGATGTTTCAAAATGTTGCAAGTACAGTAGTCAGGATGCGGAATGTTGCTGATTCAGCCTCTATGCCACCCAAAATAACGCAAGTAAACATGGCATCGCTCAGGGAATTATACGGATTCAGTGCACAAATCCTTGCAATTCCGTCTCCGAGAAAGTCAGATCACCTTTCCCAGGATTTCTTCGCGCGACCACAGCGCTGCATGCAGCCAGTTCTGCCGGCGCCGTGGCGGTGGTCCAGCGCTTGCTCGAAGCTCGCAGCGCGGTTGCAGGGGGTCATGGACAACTGCGGGCCTTGACCCCACTGCATGATGCTGGGACCGAGGAGGTCGCCTTACTGCCGCCTGGCCCCGGTGATCGTGACTGGGGAAGCTGTGGGAGCAAAAGTGTCTATGTTTCCGCTAGGGAACATGGAGAAAAATAGATGCATAAGTTAGTATGATTCGTTCTCGTGGAAATGTTGGTGTCTGCTTTCCAGTGATTTCAGGAGTTTAAGGTGTTTCATGATGTTTCATGTCATTTCACAGCGTTGCATTACCAAGCTTGGCCATCCCAAACCTGAAAAATCTCAACATGTCCGCTTGAACATTAAGATACATAAAGTGGTTGTCAAAAAAAAACATGAATTTTAGGAGGTTCAGGTGTTTGACGTCAAAATCTATTGGTGTAAACACCGAGAACCACTGCTTTTCTCTTGCGGGACTTTGAATTTAATGATTTAATGCAAGGCTGATGGCTGCACATGCCAACCCATGGGCCAACGACCCGCGTGAGCCGGATCCGGCCTGGTATCATGAGCAGCGCAACCGCCATGCCATTGCACAGTTGATTCGCCAGCGCCGGAGCGATGCGGCTGTGGAGGAGTCGGCATCGAGTGCATCGCAGGCTGCGCTGCCTGTGCTGCCACTGTCTTCTCAAGAGTTGCAAAGTGTGCGAAGCTCATTCTTGGCCAAGGGCTCGGCTGTACTGGAGCTTTGTGAACTTGATCCGGAAAGCGCAGAGTGTTCCATTTGTATGGTGGAAATGGTTGCTGAAGATGATGTTCTTTGTCTACCTTGTGGTGCATCTCCATCTTCAGAACTAAAGTCGGGTTGTCGCCCACATGCGTTTCACTTAAAGTGTTTGGAAAAGTGGCTGTTGACCAAAGCGGGGGCCTGTCCCATTTGTCGACACAGCCTCCGTGGAAAGCGTAAAACACGCAGTGCACCTGCACGAACTCGAGAGATTGAAATCCCAAGTCTTCAGTCTGTTCAACTGCAGCCCTTGCAACCGCTGGCGCAGCCACTACAGCCGCTGCAGCCGTTGAGTCGAGTGCCCGTGGCAAAGCCCCGGACTCGAAGTGCGCGACATCGCTCTGGGCTGCCACTTCCAGAGATTGAAACCCGAGCCCTGCTGCGGTGAAAACGTCCTGTTTCGGGAGGACATGGCTGTTAGATGTTTCAGATGGTTGGGTCATAACTATTTTGCTGGATCTGGCTTGCTCAAGAAACAGTTCTGAAAAATTGTTCTGTTACATGTTTGGCTTGAAGATATCTGATTAATTAAGTTATATTATATGTATGATTAAGTGCTACATATTATTGGAGAGCCATACCTTCCATTTAACATCGCTAACGTATATACAATTGTTGCAAGAAGTTCTTTCCATCCTGACCCAACCGGAAAATCCAGCAGGTAGGCAGTGGTGTCAGTGACGCTGAGCTGCAACGACGGCTGAACCAGGAGGTGCTTTTTCCACAACGGGAAATGAACCATTGTGATGCGTTCAATGGATGTAGCTGTTGCGGGTTCGACCAGCGGAGGTAGGATTGGTCAAAAAACAACTATAAAACGGATGGCAACCCATGCTTAACAGAATATTCGCTGTCAACCAAAATGTGAACCACCAAAAACGATCAAATGGATGGATACTGGGCCGACAACTGGAGAATTGTGGGAGCCCTGCACTAGAATCATTGAGCTTGGGTTGTTTTTGGCTTCGAATGGAGGATACCTTTAGATTTTAGACTCAAGCATGACCCAAGCATTGCTTTCCCTAATTAAACTTGATGGTGGCTTTGGTCAGCTGATCAGGACAGTGGCTACAGCACCTCTACCATCCTCTACCAACTTGTCCCTTAGATTCATAGTGCCTAAAAAATGATGCCTCATAAGGACATGGGCAACGATTCCACCACAAAGTTTTTCTATCCCCTAAGACCCTAGCACAGAGAAGCTGAGCGAAGAAAATGTCTGCGAAAATCTGTGCTCACACTTGGAAGGCGGATCGTTTGCGGGCTTTATTTCAGGAACCTCTCTTGGAGGCTGGATCAAGCAGATTTTCAAATGTCTCTAGCACTCGGAACAGGATGTGCATTTGGTATCGTTTTCCAAGGAAAGGCACAAAAATTCATGATTTAGTTTGGTAGGATTCCGGTAGGATAGCTATCGGTGAACAGGCTGTCAAGTGGGTTGCCATTGTTGCAGCTTGGCAATGTGCGTCAGCATGCTACCGTAATATGGCAACAACAGATGTACACGTACCGATAATCTAACATGCCATCTATTTGTGACTGTTTGTCAGAGAACCAAATCAGCAGGGCTTCCAGCGTAGCAGGGCTATGGGTGGTGAAACACACTTTTTCCACCGGAGCACTGATACGAAACAAGAAATAGCCGCTATGTGTGAAAGTACTTGTCCCGTGGTCATGGCAGATGCCCATTTATAATTAGGGCATGAAAAACAAATCGTGCTTCCCTTAGGCTCACTTTTCTGCTTAGTTTCAACTTTTTTGGAATGTGTAGAATGAGAAGAGGCCTCGGACGGTGCAAGGTAAATGATGGTGGACACAACGTGTGGGGGTCATCAGGCCATCGTCGTCCGCGGGTGTCTTCGAGTCGGCTATGAACCAGCTAATTTTTGGCACTGTTCCCGACAGAAGTGGACACAGAAGACAGCGCGGCAAGCTCACCAGTATATAAATGTATACTATGTTCATTGATCATGCGGTTGTCCGTGTGTGAGGCCCTGAAAAGGTTTTTAAGTTTTATCTTTCTAGGTGCTGGGAGAAAGGCTTTGTTTCTTGCCATCAGCATGTAACGATTTCTTCCTTTGAAAGATTCTTCTTCTCCCGGTGAAAGGATTCCTCCTTCCCGGCGCCGGGTTGGGAGGATTCTCTTTTTCCCGGCGCCGGGTCTCGCTCCCGGCGCCGGGTCTCCCTCCCGGCGCCGGCTCTCCTCCCGGCGCCGGCTGAAGCCTTCCTCCTTTCCCAGTGCGGGGTGGAAGCTTAAAGACCAGCAACCGTGGCGACATACAGTATGTTTGTTGCTGAGCTCAGGGCGTCAAAGTCTTCATTCCCTTCTAACGGCGCCAGGGTGACGAGGAGCGCGCTTCGATTCAACAATGACACCCGGATACTCGAAATTCAAGGCGCAGATCAGCTTTAGCGCGGAGAGATTTATTTCGGCCATGAGACGGAGGATAATTAAGGAACAGCAACGCTGCTGACTGTTGCTAGCTTTCCGCTTCCGCGCCTACACACCCGCCATATAGGTTTCTACGGAGCCTCCTGCTATGTCAGCAGCAGACGGACGCCTACCCTGCCATTTTGAAAATGTATGTATGTATATCTGGTAAGAGGCATGTACGCTTTTAAATATTCCCTCACAGTCGCACCTGCACCAAGGGGGATGAAATAAATTCCGGCCATTGCAGGCACCAGGCGCCAATTTTCAGTGCAAATTTTCATTTTTGAAAACGTACGAAATCACCTCGCACAGCCCCGATGGCTTGGCTCCACCCACTGCCCCGCTCAAAGGGCTAGCGGCGGCCTTCCTCCGAATGCCCCGTTGAAGCTCCTTACCCGTACAAGATTCAAATCTTCCTCCCAAAGCCCCGAACGAACCATTTCCACCCAAAGCCCCGATGAAACCATTCCACCCAAAGCCCCGATGAAAAGTTACACGCAAAAACGGTAAAAAAAAAAAAACAGCAAAAAAAAGTGTTTTTCTCGTTTCTGGAAAGGGCCTAGGTGCTTCCCAAGTCTCAGCTGAAGGGCCCGCAGCAAGGACTTGCTTGAAAACCCCAAAAGACCTAAGACTGGATAGCGGCATGAAGCAATCTTGAATACTACTTCTACTACATCGGCACTAATGCAAGCCTAAAAGGCTTGAGGTCACGGGGTTTTCCTCATTCCATCTGGTTCTGCTTCTTGCATCAACGCGTCTGCCAGGCATATATGGAAGCAATGCAGAAACAGACTCTGGTCCCTGTTCTGTTCCCGTTTGAGACATGCAAAGTTCAAGGTCCATCGTAGCAATGCTCTTTTTCAACCAGCGTTGTGCAGAGCTTTGGCACCCAAGCCGCTGCTCCTGTTTGCTCTTTGCTGTAGCCTCTGCCTTTCTAGGGCTGGCCTGTTTTAATTTCCCGATTAGCAGGCTTAGCAAATGAAAATGGAATTGGTAATGTTCTGCAAGCCGTGCTTGAAACAGCTACAGGACTGAGCATGAGGGTTGAATGAGAGGGCATTGCTGCAGCTTGCTGCTCCCAGTGGCTCGGGCGTGCCTTGACGGCAAGCTTCCCCAAGTTGAGAGCCTTTTCCCCATGAAGGCAAGGATTCGAACGCCCGTGGTGAGTCGCCATCTTGACGAAGGCAACTGCCGCTAATGCCCTAGGTGTTGCCTGCGTTAGCCTGCTCCGCGGCGTGCCCAGCGCGGGGTCGACTGTGAAATATGGCAAAGGGCGTTTCGCATGCTACTGGCCTGGTTCTCGTCGCAGGAATTCAAGGCAACATTGCGAAAGAGACAGGTGGCCACTGAGATCAGGTTGTACATACGGTTTCATACATGTTGATTTTCACAGGCACATGCTGTTGAAGTAGCCCCCCAAGGACAAGAAGTGCCCAAGCGAAGGCTAAGGATTTGCTAGTGCTCAATTGCATGGGTCTGTCCTGTATGGGCCATTGCTTGTCACAAAACAAACTTACATTGCAATAGAAGAGGTTGTGGTTGAACCACAAACTACATGGGGTCTTGAAATGTGTTCCGGTAGAAGATTCAGTGAACGTTTGCAAGGCTATTTAATCATATATATCTGTTCAGTGTAGCTAGGTTGGAAACCCCCCCAAGCCCCGCTCCACCCAGTGCCCTGCAAATTCTTTCCTCCAAGTTTGATTCATTGATTTCGATGCGCGTGTTTCACAGGCTGGACCTATCATGCAAACTTGTGTTGAACTGGCAGGTCCGGGTAGGAGCCGATGCTGGAAATGCTGGCCAAGGCAACGTTGAGCATGTTGAGCATCAGACTTTTGATGTGGCAAACCATGGCAAACCATCACTTGGTGGTTTGGAACATTTTTTATTTTTCCATAATATATGGGATAGTCCTTCCCATTGACTTTCATATTTTTCAGAATGGTTAAAACAACCAACCAGGACTGCGTTCCAATCCCAATCTGTACACTGCAGGCAGTGGCAGAGGATCCTCCTCTCCCCGACCGGCTGGAACAGAGGTTCTCCAAGAACGGGGGGTTTCGCCGCTTAGCCATGGTTACCCCATGGCAATCGTAAGGTGGAAAATGATGATAAACCAGAAGATTTATCATGATCTATCATGATTTACAGCTTGTAAACTGGGAGACTTTCAACATCTTTCAACTTTCAACCACTATGTTTATCCATTTTTGCTAGTATTTGATAGTTAGATTCCCATGTTTGCTTAAACACAAACTCCAAGTGTTGATGGTTCAGCTCCGCAGCCGCAGGGTCGGTCAGAGCTTGAGCGTGCGATACCCAACGCATCATGGTTTTGTGGGTCTGAAAATAGGGAGTGGCCCCCCAGCTATTTAACTGGTGAAAATCGGGAAGAAACATGATTAACCCTGGTGTTTTGGTCCTAAATAGTTTGGACAAGTCATGTTGCAGTAGTTGGTGATTCTGCTAGTCCTCGAGTAAGAAGACAATTGGAGGAGCTGAGAATTTGCGTGTTGCCAGAGTTTCGGAATGTTTCAAATCTGGTTCAAAGAGGGGCATGCCCAAAACCAAATTTTCCCAAATCCATCCAAATCCATCATTCCAGGGCCGCCATTTTTAGATATGCCCATGATTGCCCATGTCATCCTATGTCACTAAGGTATACTGAGGTTCCTTCACAACTTCAACGCGTTTCTCGGCCCAAAGCCGCCAGGCGGTTCATCGAAGCGACCGGTGTAGCTTCATCGAAGCGCGTTGCAATCGAAGTGACCCGGTGGGGTTGTACCGTTGGCCGGGCGCATGAGCGCGGCTGGGATCGAGGAGGAAAGTGCTGGACTGTTGGAAAGCCATAGCATTGGAACCAGCAAGCCACCCGCAAATCCAGCTGCTGCCGAGCTCTTCCATGACTTTTGCGGTCGCCCAGAGACGGCACAAGTCGAAGTGACCGTGGAGAACCGTTTTTTTCGGGGCTTTCAACATGCTGAGATTGATTGGAACAAACCTGTCCATGGTTTGCTAGTGGATTTCAAGGGCGACAGTATGCAAATTGGAATGATTCTCCAGCGCTTGGAGGTTGGGACCCGAATTTCAACATGTCCAGTTGGCAACTGCATTTTTTCTGGAATTTGTGTGTGGTTTTTCACAGGGTCTTCATGCTTTTTTTTGCATGTCATTTGTGGATGCCACGTGGCATGCCATGAAGCACCAGGGTCCATTTCCCTGGATTTGCTGAGTCGCCCAGGCCTGTGGAGAGCAGTATGTATTCCTTGGAAACCCTCCACCCTTCAATGGTGGTTGCTGGCCAGTGGTTTCAAAATATGTGTTGTCGAAAAACCCTAGAAGTGGATAGAAAATGATAGAAATAGGATGATGATCCACACCAACGAGCCGATGTCTCATGGCAAAAAAAACAACAACCAGGTTGGCACTTTACAGCTCTGGACGACTTTGAGCACGTTTTTGAGCAGAAAAAGTTGGACCCAGCATGGCAAGGCATTCGGGTGTGGCACAAGGTGAACTATGTGCCTTCAGTCACAGAGCAGGGAGAACCTGCACTTGTACCCAAGGAGCAGTTTGGATGGCAAGATTTGACATCCTTTTATGGAGTAGAGATTGAAGGATGATACAAGATATTTATATAATTTATATATTAATATATAATATATATTACAAGATATTATATACGTGGGATATACAGGTATTTTGTACATACTATAATACATCAATATACATCATATCATGGAATTTAACAATCTAAAAAGTATACATCTTATGTGTATCTATATATATATAACAATTTATTATATATATTTGTATACACATACTGGAATATACTGTATATTGTCTGTTTGTCACCGTTGCGTCCATCATTCAACCCCTCCAGGGTCAAACATGGCAGGAAGTGTTCGATCCAAAGAACAAACAACAAGGGGCCATTGCTATTGGCGAGAAGTTCAAGCTCACAACTCTATTCCTCACAGGTGTGAATTGTTGTGGTAAATCATGGCCATAGTCGGTTGGTATTTTCGGATTGTTGTCCATGAGACTTGGGACCGGAAGAAGTTTCTTCACAGCAATCCAGTTACCTGTTCCATCACGCCCTTTGAGGCCTAAATTTCTGCTTGAAAATGAGCAGTTTGAAATAGCTTCACCTAAAATTCCACTATTTCAGCCTGCTGCCATTCCAATCGCAGGTGGACTGATGCCCCACACGTTGAACGCCACCCTGCTGGACCAAAGTGACGCCTGCGCGGTGCTCCTGCGCTCTCTAGAGCTGGGCACCAGCTTCGCCACGATCGGCCACGGCTTGGATGTGCTGCTGGCGCTGGGAAAAGACGCCAGCCCATTGCAGGGAAGAAAGGCGGCAGTCTTCCCCAACCAGGAACGGGAGATTTCCAGGGTACCTGAGTTATCCTGAGTTTCTCCAAAACCGGTGGAGGATAGTGGAGCCAATTTATGCAATAGGATGATAATATAGGATGGCCATTTGATGTGGAAAATGATGATACAGCACGGAAATTTCAGAGCTGGGACCTTTGGAATACTTGGGTGAGCATTCATTTAAGGGCGTTTTGGCCCATACCCCAAATGGATCCAAATGGCAGACTTCATCAGAGCACGGTCATCAGACGCAATCACAAGCACGTAGGTTGCTCCGAGCACTGAGCTAAGTCGTCTACCTTTCAATGTTTTGGGAATGAAAAGCTGCTGCCCTTCTAGGTGGATTCTCGCAATGCGCTTGGTCTCCAGGAGCATTTGCTACGAATACACGGGGTGGAAGTCGCTCCAGAAGCCTTGTGCATTGATGGAGGACTTGTATCTGCCAGCTGCTGGAGCCAGGTGCCAGCTGATGCTGATTAGCTTCACCTGTCCGTCCGTTATGAAGATGGTCCGTTTATATCAGATATATGATGATATATATATATATATATATGTACATATATATATATATATACATGTAATATATGTGATATGTGTGTGTTTGATATGGTGATATTTTTGTATAATTTTGTTAATGTGTTCATTGTTGTTGTATGAAATTGTTATAATGATATATATATATATATATACATACATATTTATTTATGTGTGTGTTTACTTATTTTGCGTATATTATATATATATATATACATGGCATGGTACAGTATCGTATACTCCAGTCAGTTTAGCTACGAGTTGGCCCTCAACGTGGAAGCTGAGGGCTGGTTGCGGTCTGATCAAAAAGGAAATATTGAGAAAAGGAAACAAGGGCCACCAAGAACCTCCAAGAAAGGGAGGGAAACCAGTATTATCATTATTCTCATTATTAAGCATTAATAACCTGTAATCAACCATTATCAACCCACATTAACCCATAATGATACGTATGATACTGAGATAAACTGAGTCTCTTGACGCCTTGAAGCCCTGCTGCAGGATACAGAATACGATTTAATACTGGACCACATTATAGCATACTGTACCAGACCATACAAAAGAGGTTACTGTACTATGGTGTGTATCTATGTAAAATATTAAATTAATATATTGAAATATATTAATGTATATTATATAAAATTATATACATATAAATATTATATATTATCATTATTATCATTATCATTATTTTCATTATTATCATTAATATTATCATTATTATTATCGTTATTATTATTAAATACTTATGCATTATACACGAGGTACATAATCATAAGATATTGTAAGATATGTAGAGATAGATAATGTTGGCAACCCAATAATAAACCTACCATTTGGGGATGGTTTGTACTACCCATAAAAACGGTAATTTTGGGACTTGGGGGATATTTTTTTTGGGGGGGGTTATTATTGGCTTTAACCACATTTGTTCATAAACTTGGGACAGCTGATACCCTCTGGTAAACTAACATAACTATGGAAAATCACCATTTTTAATGGGAAAATCCACTATAAATGGCCATTTTCAATAGCTACGTTAAATTACCAAAGGGTACCCCCACCCCCCACCCCCCAACCCGCCAGGCCACGTCGGAGCCTTTCTTCGCCGCGCTGAAGCTCCCCGCGGAGACGCGACCGGAGAAGTTGCCGCGGACGGCGCGCTGCCTGCAGCGGAGCACCACTGAGACGGTCTTCTGCTTCGATGGCTCTAAGATGTCGGGTGGGAGGTGGATGGGTTTACAAAGAATCGGTTCTTGGGGTATCAGGGAATGTGTTCTTCATGTTTTTTCTATGTGTTTTCTTTGAATTTCAGAAGATCACCATCGACGAAACAATCCCCAGCTCGAAAATCACAGGTCAACTTTGCAGGTTGGCTCCCCAAAAACTCGGGGATGGAGCTGTCCAACGCTACGGAAATGAAATGAATGGGATATGATGCGATATAGAACCAACATGAACCAACATGATATTGTTTTGTGCATTCACTGCAGATTTTTTGTATTTTTCAGTTCGTTGCAATGATCATGAGAACTGGGGACATGATGATCAGCCACTAGATTTGTCATAACATTTTTCGAATCACAGTTTGGAAATTTCATGGATATTTTGTCTGGTTGGTGGTTTGAAACATTTTTTATTTTCCATAATATATGGATAATCCTTCCCATTGACTAATATGTTTCAAGATGGTTAAAACCACCAACCAGTTGTGAATCCGATAGTGATAGATCATTAAACAGATTGATAAAAAATGACAATGAACATGATGGTTTTTGAGGCCGAGATTGTGACCTGGGAAGGTTCACGCTGAAAAGTCTGGAGATGTGGGAAGTTTTTAAAGTAGTATGGCCTCCAAAAGCATTGCTCGTGAAACCCATTGAAAACACGATACAATCCTCTCCACCAAATATCTCTCACACTAGGTCACTAGGTTCAGAAGTTCCAGGGATGTGGCTTTCAGCAGGGCAACCCCCTAGATAAAGTGGTTGATCGTCCTTCCCCAGTGAAAATGTCCATCTATATCATCTACTGGGTCAGGAGTTTTATCCTTGGGGATTCCGCGGCTCCGACAGTGGCGTTCTTTGTCGACGATGTGGCAGATCCTATTGAAGCTTTTACCATCCTCAACCACCTGGCGAAGCTGAAGTTCAATATTCATCTCATCAGTCACAGCCAGGCAGAGCATGAACGTGGTGATGCCAGCCTTCGCAGGGTGAAAACGGAGACCGTCTGGGGCAATGCGATGTATGCTTTGAAGGATTGCTGCTGTGAACTCCTGACACTTCCAGCGAATTTGGTGGATGCGTCCTTACGCTTCGACGGTTTTTTCGTCGCTGGCGGACAATGCCCCTACTACATGATGAAAGATCCGGCCATCAAAGCCATAATGGATGCGACACCCATTGCAGCGGCGGTGTGTCACGGCCCCGAAGCCTTGATCGGCACAAAGTGGTTGCATCCTTTCCCTTCAGGAGAAGTTGGGAAATTTGTGTCCTATTATGGTGCCTGGATGAGTTTCCGTGATGTTCTTCATGCCTATGAAAGGAAGAAGCCTGGAGAGATTTGTGAAGATGCCACAGGTCGATTCTTCACCGGCAATGCACCCAACTCAACTCAGGCCATGGTGGTTAGAGCATGTGAAGCCATTCTGAAAGAGCGAAGTGATTAGCGACGTGTTAATAGGCCCAAAAGAGGTCGGGAAAAAGGGATGGCTCCAGTCCCACATGCTGAAGTGATCTCAACTAGTTGTTTACAGTTCTCTACTATCAGATATTTGCATATATATATATATGTTATATATATACATATATTTGAACTTTGAACATAACTGACTTTAAAAGGAACTTAAAAATACCTTAAACAAAACGAAGTGATCGCCTCCGAGGTCGATGTCCAAGTCCAAGGCTCCAGGAGCGCATGTTTTTTCGAAAGTCCAGGTGGATTGGTGTGACCAAAAATCATCCAAAAGACTTAAAAAGTTAAATTATATCTATATATATATTATATGCACATTTATGATCATTTATGTGTATATATATACACACATTTATGTGTGTATATATACACACACATTTATGTGTATATCTATAACTACATACAGTATATATATATATATGTATATTATTGTGAATTATTATGTATATGATATTGTATAATATATGTATAATATGTTTTATAGATATGGAATGAATAATACACATTAAATCACTTTTCTGGAATCTGGAAGGGTTGTTCTTTTTCTATCTCTTTGGGGGCTTGAACATGGCTGAAAGATGCTGAAAATGTCGCAGCTCTGCAGGATCGAATTCCAAGAGCTGAATCTGCCTATGGCAACTCAGCTGGCACGTGCTTGGTAGGTAACTGGGTGGTATATTTTGAGATGGTATGGTCAAGCTCTGCTTGTGATCATTTAGAAACATTTAGAATTTAGATTTTCTGATGTCTGTTGATTCTAGTCAACTCCCATGCAATTAAAACTGGCTGCCCAGTTTTGACCCGTCCATTGCATCCAGTGTCAACTCACCTGGACTGTTGCATCCATTGCAAGTTGGGGGTTCTCGGTTCTCCCATACCTATAGGGGAGTAAATTGTTGAATTTAGACAAAGATTTCATCAGATATCTACGGAGGCTCCGACTTTCCAGCCGTTGTGCCACGGAGTGCCAGCACAGCCAAGGCTGGGATACGCCAGATGCGCCCCTATCCTTCCGTGAGCTACGGGACTTCTGGGGTTTTAATTAATGGGTTTGATGTTTGCTCGCTTGGAAATGGTGTAGCACCGATGAAGGAGCCGAAATCACAAGCAGATTGGATGATTTTGGTGATGTCCTTTTTCAGCCCTTGCTTAAACATGCCGAAAGCAAGATCATTAAAAGAGTGGGTTGCCTTGCAGCATATTGCCCGCCCGTTGCCTTTTTGGTGCAGGAGCGACTGCGTGCTGCAGAGAGCGAATATGGTTTCATTCTCGGATGGGAGGACCTGATTTGCAGGTGTTGATTTATACGTAGCTGGTTAATGGATGTTAATGGATGGTTATTCCCCCAATTTTAGTAAATATAATATAGTCATAACAGGTTTTGATCCATCCCCATGCTGTTTTTTGGAACATTCCTTCGCCTGCCGTCGCAGTTCTTCGCCAAACACCTGAGGCTTACACCTTCCGTTGGAGGAACGCTTTGCTCTAGCGGATGCCAGTGAACCTGACATGTTTGTTGCTATACCAAAAATGAAATGAATGGGGAAGATGATGATGATATCAACAATATCAACATATATCAACCATGAGATTTTGGGGGTACCATGGGATAGCCTAGTCTCAGACAATGCCATGGTGTTGCTGCCTGGGCGCCAGCATGGGCTGGAACGAATTGGCTGGGATGTTACCATTGATTGAGATGAAAAAATGGGGACAACAATTACCCTCTGGTAATTTAACATAACTATAGAAAATCAATGAAAATCACCTTTTTTAATGGGAAAACTCACTAGAAATGGCCATGTTCAATAGCTATGTTAGTCATAACCAGAGGGTAACAATCCAAAAGATGCTGTATGAGCTTGAAGCATCAAGACAGGTGCTCGTCCCTTCTTGGAAAGGCGAGAATTTGGGACGGAATAGGCGTATCTATATGATTTGACCATGAATATCAAACTGTAATATACAATATACATATAATATATATATATATATGTGCTATATATTGTATTTATATATATATATACATGTTATATATACATATATATAATTATTTATTATTATTTATTACTATTATTATATAGTTTTTCTTTAATTGCATGGTTCACATGTTCAATTCGCCAAGTTTGCTCCGTTGGGGAGGCCTCCACAGTGGTCGCAGCCAAGCGCAGAGCACCCGAAGGAATGGCCCAGCACATCAATTTGGCAACGTTTGGCACCGAGGAAAAACTCATTCCACGGATAACTGGTGAATGATCCTGGTGAATAATTCAATTAATTCGGAACAACCATGGTTTATGGTTTTATCTGAAGATGGCGGATGGAAATGGATGGAATTGACTGGTGAATTGCCTTGATCGCAAGTCTTCTAGAAGTGGCTTGTTTAAAAATTGCCGCATCGCGTCCTGGGACGATCCGTCGCGAAATCTTCACGAGAATTTTCAGTGCAGAAACAGCGGAGGTACTCTGAAAATGTGGTACGTACCCCCCCAAAAAATGGCAGAAATCAATGCCCAAAAATCCCATGGTAAATCATGACATGGTCGATTGAACATTTTATGGGTATTCCCCCATTTTTGGACACAGCCATATATTTGCAAACAAGTCCCTGCAAGCTTCAAAAGCCTCAAAGAGGTTCAGCAGGCTTCAGCACGGTTGCGCCGAGGTTTCAATCATCCAACAGTTGCAGTTGAAGGCAACTTCTCATGACTCCGCCAGAAGTCTGCTTGGAAATCGTAGACAGAACCTGATGTGTCTCCTGTGACGGACTGGGGTGCTTCAGGCCCTCGCTTTTTGATGGGAGATTCGTATTGGGAACAGCGTGTGGCACCCAGGGAACTCGGGAGCTCTGACATCATCGCATGTATCAGTGAAAGAGTTGTGGAAGGCGCATGCTGTCCAAGATCATACTAGATAACGTTGCTTATCATCCCGCTAAAGGATGTAGTATCCCGTATCCCCATTCTTGTTGGTTAAACCCCTTATTTTGGTGAAAATGCCTGTCTGGCCTGTCAGAGCATGAGGACAGGGTAACCGCATCCGAGAGCAACGGGAAGCGCTCATCAAGCGCGGCTTGCTACATGAAGAGCCGGAGGCGTCTGAGATGGATTGAGATGGTGTGTCTGAAAATGATGTATACATATGTATACAAGTTCCCAGTGAACAGATGTAGTGAAGAAAGTGATGACATTTTTTAAAAATTTGTTGGATTTGCGGGCACCCGGAGTTCTAACAACAAACCCATCATGATGGAGTGGTAAACGAATCAGCTTCCGCCACTTCGCAGGTTGTGCCCTTCAAGGCTAAGCCTGTTCCTGTGTCCGTGTACGCACCCCGGCCACAGGCTGGCGGATTCCGATAGAAGTTGTGAACAGATACAAAGGCATATGGAGTTTCATCAGGCGTGCATTTTGGTAGAGGAAACTATGGTAAGAAATGTGCCAGCAGAAGTAAATAATTCATGATCATTTTATTGCAGTTCCAGGGGATGATTTCAGGATCATTTAGGAATTTCAGCGTATTTCAGCTATTATGAGCCTGTTCTATTCCTTCCCCATCATGAACCTGCCTTTGGTTGTAACTTGTGACCTTTCAAGGGAGTGCCACTTGGGTCCCTAAAATTAAGAAACAGCAGAGTACAGTATACAACATTTTAATACATTTTATTATATGCGTGGGATTGCGTGGGTGTGTCTGAAAATGGTGATATCTCCTTGTTAGCCAATGCTTTATCACCAATAGATTTATCACCCGGGCCTGATGCGACCTGCATCAGTGAGACCAGGCGCAGGTCAATGGGCGGCTAGGCCGCTCCATGGAACGTGCGAAGCTGACGACATTAGCATATTAAGGGGCTTTCCATTAATGGGGGTACCCCAAAATAAATGATTTATAGCATTTTATAACGGAAAATCCCATGAACATGGATGATTTAGGGGTACCCCTATTTTAGGAAACCTCCATATGACTTGATGATACTTGATGAACACTTCCACTAAAGGCAATAAAAACTATTGAAAACTGCAAGGATGATGGTCATTGCTGCATTGCTTAGGGGAAGAGGAAGAGCAGCCTTTCCGCGCCCCTTGGTGGACGGTGGGACCTGGGATGAACGGTATGGCAAGACTATGGCAAGTATATAGTAGACATGATATGGTATACTCAAAAGTATGCAGTGTACTGCAGTCTACTTTATAATATATATATACATATGTATGATTAATTTATCCAAGTGTAAATAATCAAAACCTATAGAGTACACGGAAATGACCTAGGTGTTTCGTTTTTTGTTGAAATCACGTGCTTTCCTGCAGTACAAACGAATCGTAACACGGAATCACCATGACACGATGACACCTGAGGCTCGACCAGTTCCATGGCGGGGTTCAACGCCTTTGTATGACACTTCGGCGTCAAATTCAGGGGTCCACAGATGTCCTAAACCATCTCGCTTGGATGGTGCCCAAAATTTTCACCCGTCCATTGGATCTGAGGCACTCTCAAAAGCCATTCATGGTCCGGACTGTTCTTATGCGCGTAGCTGTGGTTCTGATTGGTGGAGAAATTGAAATTGAAATGGTTCCATCATGTTCCTTCGTGTTCCATCATGTTCCACAATGTTCAATCCAGCCATAAGAATAGAGATGAATAGAGAATTATCATGAATTATAGTAAATTAAAATGAATTATAATGAATTAAAAGATATAGAATGGAGCTATAAGCCATCGTACAGCTACCATAAGTTCATGCCTGACCAAGACCTCAGAGGACCAGCTGCTGGTCGAAGAGCGGGAAGCACGACAGAACCGTCAGCGCACGTTTGGAGCCGAGAAAGGAAACGTGAACGACCCCTCAGGATGCCGCAAAAAAAGTGCAGTTGACAATCTTCAGATTTATATGATTTATATCTATATGATTATATATTATAATTATATATATATGTTTTTTGAGTTATCATGATACCTGAGACTTGGAAAATTCTATGTTGATTCCCGATCGTTTGTTGGAAATCTAACTCAAATCGTCTGCCAGCGATTGGGGTAACGCACCAAACAAATTCAAAAGGGATCCAAGACAGGTGACCAGGAAGTGATGCTGTGGGGCGCAAAAAAAAATCATCCCACCCTCTGGTAAACAGTTTGCGACATAGAAAATGGCCCAGTCGAAATAGTTGATTTACCCACTAAAAATGGTGCTTTTCCATAGTTATGTTAGTTTGCCAGAGGGCAAGTACATACACAACGTTGAAGACTTTAAAGATTCGGAGCGTTTATTTGTTTGCAGGATATAGCCAATAGTTGGCGAAAAGATTGCCAGCTTCTGTGGGTACATCCCGTTTTTTTGAGATAAAGCCGAATCATCATGCTGCTGTTATATATATATATACATGCCCAATATCTCATATACCATAGTATCCATATTATCATCCCATATTTTGCCATTAATATTCATTATATATCAATGAATATATATCTATATATTATTTTTAACATTCATTACTATATCATAATGTATAATATGGGATAACATTCATTATATATATATATGATATATATATATATATTCATATCCATTATGGGATCCATGATATATACATTCATATGGGATAATATTCATTATGATATATTCATGTTACCCTCTGGTAAACTAACATAACTATGGAAAATCACCATTGTTAATAGGTAAATCAACTATAAATGGACCATTTCCAATAGTTGATTTCAATAGGTAAATCAGCTATAAACATTATAAATGTGCCATTTTCAATAGTTGATTTATATGATACCCATTGTTAGTTTACCAGAGGCTATCATATCCCACTGTCTCATGGCGACATGTGCCCAAGGCGCAGCCTGCAGATGCTGCGATCCGCCTCGCTTCCGTAGATGGCCTAAGAGCGGGACGTTTGGAGTTGGGAAACGCCACGTGGGACGTTTCTCATGGCGAAAATGCTGGGAAAATGGTGCAAAAATGCGGAGAAACCCCTGGCATTTTGATTGGAAACTGCCAGAAACGGGTTTGTTTGAAAACGTTGGGAGATGCCGTGAAAGGAAATGAGGATCCAATGGTTGAAAAGAAGTGTGTTCATTGGAATTTGATATCACATTCCCATTCTGAGATTAAGCCAATCTGGGGAAATTGTAGGGAGCTCACAACGACCTCATGAAATGAATGGTGGTGACTATTGGTGGGGAATCAATGTTGAAATCGTGAGGTTTCAGGCACCGATGCGATCCACGCATATGTGGCATGACCCCATGATGTGGGTGTGTCTGAAAAGGGGGTTTAACCGCTCCAGTTATGGCAATTTTGAGAGAGATAACTGAGACAATTCGATGATCAACCAGGGCATTTGGGGGTACCCTATCTTCAGACAAAGCCATGTGATGCAACACTGATTTGTCCAAAGTGGTGGGGTCCAAAGATCGCAAGTCCATGCGTGCAAATATCAGCCCCGCACCCGCGGACTGGAACCGAAACTGGATCTACATGAGATCATGAGATCATCGTATGGTCCACAAGCCAGCTGGTGGTTTCAAATATGGTCACAAGCATGAAAATGGGATGATTATCCCAAATGGGTGGCGACAAAACACCAGCCAGTCACCTAATACTATTATGAGGTGTTGAGAAAAACCGAACAGTGTCCCATTTTAGTGTTCCATTTTACGATGGGATTATTAAACGTGGGTTTCCCTTGGTTTCCCAAGATATTTTCCAACAGATGTTTGTGTTTTCCCGCATTCTTCCAACATGTTCCCAACGTTTGCCCAACGTTTTCCCAACGTGGCTCCTGCTGGATGCGAAATCAGGCCACGTCTGGAGGCTGCCGCCAGAGCCCGCGGGGGAGCCGAGCGGGCAGCCGTGTGTTTGAGGAGTCCATGGCCTCTGAGAATGGTGGTTTCAATGGGATTTCAATGGAAATTTGATGAAATATTATATTAAATATGGGATGTTAATGGGATTTCAATGGGATTTTCATGGAAATTTACTTACTGGTGCGTTTAACGCAGGGAATGAGGCAATGATCCATAATCACTATAATAATCCCATTCCCCCAGTCCCATCCATTCCCTACTAAGCACCAGTAAGTTTAAGTTTAAAAAAATCTGATGACGTGGGATTTGAATCTGATGCCATATGATTTCAATGGGATTTTAATGAAGACATACCCCCCGGTAATCAAACATGGCAACGGAACATGCCCGATCTATTGGTCATTCTCCAATTAAAACCTCCATTTATAGGGGATTTCACATTGCCATGTTTGATTGTCGGTGGGTAACCTCTGGTAAACTAACATAACTATGGAAAATCACCATTTTCAATGGGAAAATCCACTATTTCTATGGTCATGTTCAATAGCTATGTTAAATTACCAGAGGGTAATTAATGAGGATATAATATATTTGATATCTCCAACTTAAGATGATTCGGATGTGTTTGAAACTGGCGCATACCGGCATACCCAAAACATAGTAATTTTATCAGAGAATGATTCTGGATGATTCTGGACAACTTGATTTTGGGGGAGTGTTCCCAAATGTTCAACCCACTTGGATTGGATTCACCCAAGTTCGGATGTTTTGACCATGGCACATGTGATGTATATTAACATCCGTAAGAAAATGTACTATATACATCTATATGCTGGTTTCATCGTGCTGGTTCTGCAATTCATGGGGCAACTGACATAGATGTAAATGTACATAGATTTTGAATGTGATTGTGCGCTTTCGGTGATCGTGATTCGGCGATTCTCAGCGAAGCGTCACAGGGGAGCTGTATGTTTTGGGACGAAAAGTGACTGTAAGCAAAACTTCCCACCACATGATTTGCGTAGTTGTGATGCTGCATTCAATCCCTAAACGGGAGTCTTTGTCGAATTCTCCTCACACTTAGGCAGAGACCGGCAGGTTGGCCCCTTTCATGAAGGGGATGTTTGTCACTTCAGACGCAAGATTCACAGTTCTTCCGGACACAAGTCGAAAAGAATGATGGGGTTGAATGACATCGCACTGATGAACATGTTGTTGTTGCTCCTGGTGTTGTTCAGGTCGTCGTCGTTGTTGTTGTTGTTGTTGTAGTTGTTGTAGTTGTAGTTGTAGTTGTATATGTATATGTATATTATATTTTATCGACTCGGGCGGAGCATCCTGTCTGCGTCACAGGATGCACAGCAAGAGTCTCCTCGTCCATTTCAGTTCTGAAGCCTGGTAGCCGCTTCGTGTTCACAACAAACAGAAGTGTATTAATGTGGTGAAACCCCATGCCGTAAACCAATAGACAATAGGATATCAGTGAGAATTTATTCCTTTTGGGATATCAATGGGGATATAATGTTTTCTCTCTTCTACAGAGCTTCAGGGTCCTACAAGAATCTTTGACAGAGGACTAGAGATCTGATGCCTCGGGTTCATAGAGGATATGTATCCGATATGGGTATGGTCTTGGTGCAAGTTGTACCAAATTGTTGCTCAGCCATTCTCAGTCATGATGGCTTCATCGTGCTGTGGTGTTTACATCTGTGTATATGTGTTTACCCCAAAAACATGGATGGTTTATCAGTTGATTCCAAGAAATCATAGTCGAATGTGTCATCATATGTCATCAGACTTCATCGTATGACATGAGATTTCATGAGATTTCATCATATGTTACCCTCTGGTAAACTAACATAACTATGGAAAATCACCATGTTTAATGGGAAAATCCACTATAAATGGCAATTTTCAATAGCTATGTTAAATTACCAGAGGGTAACATGATATCATGATTTCCAGAGAGTTGCCGCAGCCTCCACGATGTCATGGGCCAAACCGCCATCCGCAGCCTCGAGGTCGTGGCATGGAGAGGCCTACAGCGCTCGACGCTGGCGGGCTGAGGCGCAGAAGGTGCAGGGCGCACCGGGGATGGGCCCCCGAGGAAACCATAGGAAAAGCCATAGGAAAAGCTACCCTCTGGTAAACGTTTACATAGCTGTAGAAAATCACCATGTTTAGTGGCTAAATCAACTATTTCTATGGGCAATTTTCAATAGCAAACTGTTGAATTACCAGGTTTTTTTTTTCGACAAATGGGGAGATGTTTTTGGATTTTTGAGGATGGCGAAGCTGACTTACACAACTTGCTAAACAGCTTAGGGCTTGCGGGGGATCTAACGAACTAGTTCATGGGGCCTCGATGGGCCTCGCCTTGTATAGGATGATAGGATGGGGATGGGGCTGGATGGGGATGGGAACTGAGCCACTAGAAATAGTGCACGTTGATGGGTTAATCTGGTGGGGGTTAAATAGTGAATACTAGCTAATGTTTTGAGTGCTATTCTAAGCCATAATAATCCGTAATATGTTTTTTTATTCTAACCAACCAATATAACGGGATGGGATAGGATAGTGAAATTGGCTCTATCATTACCCGGCTATTTTACCAGCGGTAATTACCAACATTCCAACATGGGAGGTAACATTGCTTTAAAATATCAACATGAAAATATGAGGACGGAAAAAAAAAAAAAACTATATGATCCCCAATGATGTTCATTTTCTAAAGGTGAGCGCTATTATTTTCCCATTGATAACTCCACCATTTAGGGTATCTTGGGCGGGCCATCTGAAGCAAATCCCAGATGATATGGGGATCAAAAACTATTATGTTGATGAATCTACTATGTTTTCCATTGTTTTCCTAAATTTGTGGGATGAACATCCATAGATCCCAGCTATTTCGATGAGAACAGAAGGGGAAGGGTTTTGCATATCAGTTAGATTGTTGTACCAGAAAAGAGAAGAACGACACCAACTATCTCAATGGTGGAGGCTACAACGGAATAACCAAAATGTTGCGGGTTTATAGCCACTTTGATGTTCAACCCTAGAAATATGATGATGATGGCATGTGACTCAGATTTTTCAGGTGGCTCGGTGGCTGTTACTGATCCCTAAGAGCGCAGGTTCCCAGAGATGTGGGGCCAACCCTGGGTCTCAGTTGGCAACTGAGCTTTGGAAGGTGGATCGGCCAGTGGACCTACAAGAAGATACTGGACACTATACAATATTGGTGTCTGACATGTTATACTGCTTGATGATCTGCTGGAATATGTTGGAATAATCAATGATGGGGTTATACCATGTTATATAAATCATTATAAATCTAACATTAATGATAGTGGTGTCTAGAGTCTAGATGTTGCAAGTTCTGTTGGAGCAATTTTTGCGGTTGCAACTGCCCTAGGGGGAGATGCTACTGAGGCGAAAATAGCTACGGGTCCCAAGGAGCTGCTGTCCAAGGCTATGTGGCCATGATTCAAACCTGGTGAGTCCCCAAAAATGGGATGATAGCTATAGAGATCTATAAATGGCTATAACCCAACCATTGATACTGAGCAATAAAACTGAGTCTAATAATTTCTTGATCTTGAGTTTTGATGTGGTTTAACCATTCAGCTCCTTTGTCTTCTCAATCAACTGACTCTTTTCTGCAGTCTCGCTCGAGCGCGGATTGCAGAAGCGAGCTCCGCAGCTGTTTAAAGGGCCAAGTCTACGGCGCGACAGGGGATGAATTTCGCTTCCCAGAAATGGCAGCTTTGGAGGTCGGCTCAGAAGTTTGGATTCCCTGCGACCAGGAGGTCTGGCGCGCAGGGGTGGTCTTGTCTTTCGAGGTGGACGAGGCTGTGGCCGCCCCTCCCAAGGCATCTCCAGTGAAGTCGACCAAATCAGCAGCTGTTGACTGGGTGGTTGTGGAGGTACAGGTGGCCAAAGGTGGTGGGAAGGGCTTGGTGCGGAACCGTGGCCCCATCCTAACACGGGAAGAGGTGCGGGTGCCCCGGCCTGTACCAGGTCGCAAGGTACAGCTACACCTTCGCAATGAAGTTCTGAAACGGCCGGATGGAGCCTTACAGTTGCATGATTTGGGACAGTTGCCGCTCCTGCATGAACCAGCTGTGCTCCATGCATTGGAGCTTCGATTTCGCGGTGATTGCGTCTACACCCTCACTGGCCCTATGCTGCTTGCTGTCAACCCATTCAAACCTTTGCCAAAATTGTATGGATCTGAGCGGCTCAACGCATACATCAAAGAGGCTTCGAATGAAAAGAAAGACAACTCCAGGGCGTCACCAGGTGACGAAGAAAGCAAAGATGGAAAGCGAGAAGAACCCCACATCTACCAGGTCGCCAAAGCTGCGTACGAGGGAGTTTGGCATCGTTCCTTGGGGCAAACTGTCTTGGTCTCTGGTGAAAGCGGTGCAGGGAAGACAGAAACCACGAAGTTTGTGATGCGCTTCCTGGCCTTGGCTGGTGCCGGCGGTACCGAGTCGTCCATGTCCAAGGTGGAACGACAGGTCTTGGATTCCATCCCTGTGTTGGAAGCGCTGGGCAACGCCAAGACCCTGCGGAACGAAAACTCCTCGCGCTTTGGGAAGTACATTGAGCTGCAGTTCTGCCCACCTGAAACAGGTTCGCCTAGACTGGTGGGGGCTCATACACACACCTATCTGTTGGAGAAGGTTCGAGTTGTGCAACAACAAGAGGGAGAAACTTGGAATACAATGAGATCAATGAGGCATTGACAAATTGCACTATATTGCACTTATTGTTTCGAATGGGTTTCATGGGCACTTACGTTTCTGTTGCTAGTTGAAGTCAAGGTTGCCCCCCCTTTACAATGAGCGAGGTCTCACGCCTATGCTTGATCATGTTGACAATTCTTTGATTGCATCCTGCAGTTGCGGTCCATAGTTGCATTTGTTCCAACAAAAACATCTCCCAGTCTTCCAGAATCTACAGCCCAAGTGTCCAGTGCCATTTGTTTCCCAGGAAAGGAGTTTCCATATTTTCTACCAGATGATGGCAGTCCTGTCTGCTGGCAGCTGCGAAATCCTGAAAAGCATTGTCCAGTCGGATCTGCAGAGCGATTTGCAGGCGATGTGTTGGGAGTGTGAGAAGCTAATATCATGTAATATCTTGTATTATATTGACATATGATATATCATATTATGTTGTGTATATATACTGTACATACATTCTATATACTCTATTTGTTTCTGACTTTCAATACTTCAACTTCGGGTTCGAACAGCTCTTGGCAATGCCAAAAACTTCTCCGCTGGCGTTTCGCGGTGCAGGTGGAAATGTTCAACTACCTTCGGGCTTCGAAGTGCTTTCACTTGGACGCTGACATCAGCGAGGACATGACACCTCTGTGCCACCTGAAGGTGGATCCCTTGGTACCCTAGTGTGGTGCCTATAAATCTTATAAAATATACCATTTTAATCCATTTTATATCATCATGATGTCTCCATCAAATCCTGTTGTCTGTTGGTTGAATCACTATTTTTGATGGTCAAATTGACGGTCTCAAAACCCGGGTTTTTAGATGATTAAATACCGTTTTGCTGGTTAAAATCCCAATTCGTGGATGGTTAAATCCAAAAATGTTGGAGGATTAAATCCCTATTTTGGGGCGTTACCCTCCGGTATTCAAACGTGACAATGGAGAATCTCTTGTAAATGGAGGTTTGTAGCTGGGAAAATCATCTATAAATGGGTGGATTATCCATTGCCATTGGTAACGCCTCAGTAAAATCCGATTTGTAGGACGATGCTTTCCACGAAACCATCGATGCCATGCGTGCCTTCGGTCTCACCGACGATCTTTCTGGGATTCTGTCCACGCTTCTGGCAGTGCTTCACCTAGGCGGAAGGGTGAACGGGTGAAGGGTGCAGAAATGGGGGATCCCAAATTATGGGTGAATTTGAAGTGGAAAGGTGATGATAAGTCATGATAAATCATCCAAAATGGACCAAAAGGTGGCCGCTGAATCAGTGAAGATTTGGTTTTTTTGGGTCAACATGTCACGGCCAAGGAACTGCAACATGTTGTTGGTCTTCTTATTATTATTCTTTCTTGTTCTTCTGATTCTTGATTTGTTAATGAGCTTGTTCTTGTTCTTGGTATTATTCTTCTTCCTCCTGCTTCTTTTTCTTCTTGCTGTTGTTGTTGCTGTTTGCATGTATTCGTTTTTTTAGGGTACCTACTTCGGGTGCATCCCCATTTTTACGGCAAGAAAAAGAGAAAGAACGAAAAACTGTGTGAATTTCGGTGCATTTTTGCAAGTTCCTTTTCTGTTGTGTTTTGCCAAACAATGATGCTTAGCATGATGATGTAGATTGCATTTGATGCATTGTGATTCATGGGCTGTGTCCATGTTTGTCCTGGGCATACCACAGAATTGCCGTTTAAATAGGACATATAGGACAAATGCAAAAAGATAGTATAACAGTATGCAATGTATCATAACCCTTATATTGCGTTGATGATTGTAAGGGTCGTACTCTCCAATATATTGGGGATGGTTGTCATATTGTTGTCATCCAGTATGGGAATCCCTTTTGTGTAGCCAACCAGTGCAGGTAGAATATCATAAGTATTCATAAATCACAAACCACTACCTGTAGATGTTTGCAGTCCTATCATTCCATAAACCAGTCACTAGATCTTTGGCTTTTAACGGATTTTCCCTACGGATTTTCCAATCCCTGGATGATCCTTGGTTGATCTTGGTTGGGTTCCTCCATTTTGGGCATCCCGTTGGCATCGTCCCCTCCCCGGTGAGGCAACGTGGCCTTCCGCGCCCCCGTGGGCAACTCCGAAGCCTCCGAGGTGCTGCCCTCCGGGGACTCGGCGCTGCATGCGGCGGCCAAATTGCTGGGGCTCGAAGCAAAAGACCTGGCGGTGCCTCGGAGTTGCCATACGCAAAAACCGTATGAATGATGGATCAATGGTGGGTTAAACATCGTTCTTTTAAATGTTTTTTTTCTAAGAATTTATGGAATAGCTTGATCATCTATTGATAATAAGTTGATGTTTTTATATAATGGATTTCGATCATATAGTGGTGGATTGATTGAATTTAATTGAGGGATTTGTTGATGGACTAATGGATTAACAAGTAACAATATTAGTCCAATCAATATTATGGGATTAACGATTGATGGATTAATATTGATTACTAATTTTCATTAATTGATGGATTTAATGTTGATGAAATAACGATGGATTGATTATTTAATTGATTTTTTTATATTTTTTTGATGGACTGACAACGGATTCATCTAATAGAGAATCTGAATGTTTGTAATAGTGTTTAAAATGGTTACAATGACTATATATATATATATTATGGATTCATCATATATCTTAATGGATAAATATCTAATAGAGAGAGAGAGAGAGGTAGACCTCCATTTCCTTTTTTTAGCGGTTTTGATGTTGTTTTCCCCACTAGCAAATCCACCAGAAACGGGAAATCGGAAGATGGTTCCATTATTGGGGTGCCATGTGAAACTCAAGGACGCCTGTTGCAAACGGACGATGCAAGCGCCAGGTGCGGACCGGTGGGCTGCGGCAAGGTCTAGATCTGCGCTTGATTTTTTTATATACCCTCTGGTAATTTAACAGTTTGCTATTGAAAATCGCCATAGAAATCGTGGATTTACCCATTGAAAATGGTGATTTGCCATAGTTATGTAAACATTTACCAGAGGGTATGTCCCATGATGTCCCATGATTTCTGCCGCAACGATTCATCGCCCCAACGGCCAACGGCGTTTTCGGTCAGGCGAAGGGGTGATTACTATGCAAAACTCCGTGGAAAAAGCCATGGACAGCAGGGACTCCTTAGTGACTTGACAAGGAGTTCTTGACATGACAAGCAATCCATAAGAAATTGTATAGAAACACCAAGAAAATCATGGCATTTTGAAGCACCAAGAATTTGGATTCAACTATTTATGACTTAAATAGTCATGTTACATGATATTACCATGAAAAATAGAATTCAACCAACCATCTTTTGGAGATTGATCCATCAAAGATTTGGAATTTTACCAAGTGATGATGGGATTGTGCTGTGATATGGGATTTTACTGGGAAGTCACCAAGTAAGTTGTGGAGATTTATATACAGTAATTGGAGGTTTCCTAAAATGGGAGTACCCCCAAATCATCCAAAATTAGACTACTATGATGGTATTGAAACCTATGGTTTTGGGGATCCCCCATTTTAGGAAACCTCCATTTAGTCAAAAATAGACATCTTGCCCAGCCAATTGATGGGGAGTTAACCCGCCAAAAGTCGCAACAGTCAAAATGATTTGCCATCAGATCCAGCGTGCATGCATTCTTGCACGGGAATGAATCGTATGCCCAGCTCTTGTTGAGTTTTTGGCCTTGGATTCCACTGGCAGTCCCAGAACTGATCTAGGCAAAGAATTGCAGGAAACCCTACCCTCTGGTGAACTAACATAGCAATGGAAAATCACCATTCTTAATGGGAAAATCCACTATAAATAGCCATTTTCCATTGCTATGTTAGTTCACCAGAGGGTACATTTGGACATAAGAATTTTCTGTAAGGTCTCCTCACTTTTTTGAATTTGGACACAAATCGAGGCGCGACATCTCTACGATGCGCTGTTTTCCTTTGTGGTGTCCCAGATCAATGCCACCGTGAGTGCTTCTTGGCACCCTGAGTTTGTCTAGGGCATGGATCGTTCCAATCACAGAAGGGGGATTGAGGCGAAGTTACTGACCACCAATGGTACAATGATTGTGCCCTGTAGAGATTGCGCGGTTCCTTTTGACTGTCTGTCGGATATTCCAAAGACTCATTCTGTGCGTTTTCCCTTTACATTGAACAGTTTCATCGTGCCCAGGAAAGCAAAGGAGCTGCTTGGAATCAATCACTGGCCGGGAGCAAGAAAGTCAAGCTCTTGCCTTTTGTTACTTGGCACTGCTTGGCAAAATGCCTCAAGCCACAAAGAAGGGCAGTTTTAGTTACTGCATGTTAGTGCATCCTTCAACCACCTTTAACCTTTAGATACCTTTGGATTTGTTGGTCTGAAAAAAGGTTGCCCATTTCATAGGACACCCCCAACCTCTCTTATTTGACCCCTTCCAGGGGGAAAACATGTAAAACCCACAATTCTAACATCTGGATGGTTATTTTGGCATCCCCAAGGGGTGTCCACTTTAACAATTTAAAGACTTTTGCCTTGAATTAGCTGGTGAACTGCTCATTTTGGGGCACCCCAGAGGTTCCACACTTTAGAATATTAAAGGCAACTCTAAAAGTTTAGAGATGTTTCAAGTAGTACCGCACAAGGCGGTGGCGGAAGTTTCAAAAATAGGAAACCTATAGGAGAGGTTGGTTGTTGTGAGTCACGGATGGCAGAGGGAAGACACTGATGGACCGACAGGTGGTTGGAGTTGTGTTTTTTTTGCAGTGGTTGCAATGGTTGCAGTGGTCACCTCACCACAACTGCTGGATGTAGTGTTGTGTAGCGCAGTTGTAGTTGTAGTCGTAGGTGTAGTTGTAGTTGTAGTGTAGTGGAGTTGTAAGTTGTAGTTGTAATGTAGTGTAATTAGTGTAAGTTGTAGTTGTAATGTAGTGTAATTAGTGTAGTGTAGTTGCAGTTGTAGTTGTGGTGTGGTGTAATTAGTGTAGTAGTGTAGTGTATTGTAGTGTAATGTAGTCTAGTGTAATGTAGCGTGGTATAGTGAAGTGTAGTCTAGTGTATTGTAGTGTATAGTAGTGTAGTTGTAGTTGTAGTGTAGTGTCGTGTAGTGCAACGTAGCGGTAGCTGCAGTTGTAGTGTAATGTAATGTAATAATTCGTGTAGTGTAGTGTTGTGTAATGTAGTGTAGTTGTAGTTATATTTGTATTTGTGGATGTAATGTACTGCAGTTTAATTAGTGTATTGTAGTGTAATGTAGTGTAGCTGTAACTGTAATTGTAGTTGTAGCTGTGGTGCTGCTGGTGGTGGTGGTGGTGGTCGTCGTAGTAGTAGTAGTAGTATAGGTGTAGGTGTAGGTGTTGTTGTTGTTGTCGTAATTAGTGTAGTGTAGTGTAGCGTAATTAGATGTAATTAGATGTAATTAGATGTAGTTAGATGTAATTAGATGTAATTAGATGTAATTAGATGTAATTAGTGTAGTGTAATTAGTGTTGTGTAATGTAGCGTAGTATATTTGTACTTGTAGTTGTAGTGGTAGTGTAGTGTAGTGGTACTTGTAGTTGTAGTTGTTTATGTATTTATCTGTCTATCTGCAAGCTTGAAAACGAAGCTGTTCTGCGAGACGTCCTCAGTTTTTGAACTTGACAACATCAAAAACGAAACAAGTCTGCGAGACTTCCTCAATTTTTGAACTTGACAACATCAAAAACGAAACAATTCTGCGAGACTTCCTTTAAAAATGGAGAGTTGAGTGCAGCGCTGACGGCCTCGTACCAATGCGTTTTGCGATTTTTCCAATCCATTTGTCTAAACGACTGCGCCTGCCACGAAAAAATGATGCCAGGTCATACGAAGTGCTGCACCTGTCACGCAAAATCATCTCAGCAAACCTGAAGATCTGATGCGCCAAAATGCAACTCATCGCAGGAAATCAGCGCCCGGACCTCCTAACAGCTCTGATGAGCGTGTCTCTTGTACTGCGCCTGCCACAGAAAATGCATCTTTTCAGATCCTCTTCACAGGTCCCACGCCCTCACGCTTTGCTCACTTTTGACAAGGTGCACAATCCCTTGCGCGTGCCACGCGAAACGACATCTCAACGCCCAAAAGTGGCGCAAACATGCAGTGCTTTTAACATTGTGACTTCGAAATGGGCTTCGCGCCACAACGGCGTGCACTTTTTCGGCATCGCAACTTCCAAAAGTGGTCCGAACCTGGTGTGTTTTGTGCATTTTGACTTGGAAATGTGCTTCGCGCCACAACGGCGTGCACTTTTCCCACATCTCAACTGCCAAAAGTGGTCCGAACGTGAGGTGCTTTGTAAATTTTGACTTCTAATTGTGCTTCGCGCCACAACAGCGTGCACTTTTTCGACATCGCAACTTCGAAAAGTGGTCCGGAGCTGGTGTGCTTTTTACATTTTGACTTCGAAATGTGCTTCGCGCCACAACGGCGACATCGCAGCTTCGAAAGTGGTCCGGAGCTGGTGCGCTTTGCACCTTTTGACTTGGAAATGTGCTTCGCGCCACAACGGCGTGCAATTTTTCATCTCTCATCTGGCCACCCGCCGCTTTAGCGAGCCTACTTTTCGACCCTCTGGAGCCACAAAATCATTGAAAAAACACATTGTTTCGCGTCGCGACTTTCCTACCTTTTCGGGCACCTGGATCTTCTTTCTTCTGAGACTTTCTCTTCTCTGATCTTCTCTCTTCTGCTCTTCTCTCTTCTCCTCTTCTCTCTTCTGCTCTTCTCTTCTCGGTTCTTCTGCTCTACCTCTGCTTTTCATCTGTCCATATTGTCGGAAGTTTGACTTCCAAACTTCCTTCGACAAGTAGGCTCTAGACTTATTTTGTTTGATTTTTTTGCAGTGAGGTGGTCCAATCCCAATGATAGGTTTTTTTTGATTTTTTATGAATTAACCATCCCAACTTAAAATCAAGTTCACTTTGACATTCTTTAGAACTCTCTAAAACTTTAAAGTATGCCTTTAATATTCTTTAATTGTTTATAGAGATTTAACGAGGTTTAAAGAGCGTTAAAGAGTTTTAACGAGTTTTAAAGAGTTGTAGAGTCGTAGAGTTTATGTACCAAAATTTCACCAAATACCAGGGTCACATCGAGTAATGTCGCCCTGAAAATCTATGACTGGTTGCCCTAGGTTGCCACCCTTTTTTGGATGGGTTGATCATAATTTTCGCTGTTGAAATGGACATAGATCGGGTGTAGATCGGACGCTCAGGTTGGAGTTCTCGACATTTTTGGTTTCGAGTTCTTTGATCAAAACTCCTTGGAGTGGCTGGGCAGTCAGTTGGGGGTGCGAGCTGCTGGCTTTGCGACCTTTGACGTGAAAATTGATGTGTAAATAATCTGACATCAGGTTGCCACTCTCATAATATACAATGGTATCCATTCGAACGTTGCCTTTTGATGTTTCTTGACAGTTTTTACCAATCTGTCTACTTCCAGAATCTTCAAAGATCCCGAGGCAGCTCTTCATCAATTTCACCAACGAGCTGCTGCAGCAGTACTTCAACGAGGTCATCTTCGAACATGAAGCTGATCTCTATAGGAGTGCGAGCTGGTGACCGAAATGGGGGACAGGGTGAGCCAAGGACCAAGGATAAAGGTTCAGGAAAATGTGAATTTCCGCGGAGGTTTAAGTAGCTGCAACCCATGGAGCATAGCACTTTCATAGGGGTTCAAGGTTCAACCCTAGTTCCAACCAGAAATAGCGTTGTGAAACCGGTCTTGTGGTGGTGAAGAATCACTTCACAAACGCTTGGGGTTCCAGGTTGGCGGTTGCCGCCAGGAGAGAGGGAATTCAATGGGATCCATTGGATTTCCCAGACAATCACGCCATTGTTGACCTGGTGGGTGGCAAAACGCCCTTGGGAATTCTCCCCATGTTGGACGAGGCACAATTTGTTGATATTTTTGCTGTGGAAAACATGAGAAAAACATGACCCAGTCACAGTGATGCCAATTTTTTAGATGCTGAGGGGCATTGTGAGCTGTCAGGAGTGCATCACCACTGGTGGAAGCTCCGAGGGCTGGTGTTCCAAGATGCAGCGCGCGCACGGGAGCAACCGCCACTTCGACGTGGTGAAACTCAGACAGAACAACTTTGTGGTACACCATTTCGCAGGACCCCTTCTGAGGTGTTGATGTCATTTGTTTGATTTTTGGATGATGTCATCATGTTTTTTTTCCGATATCATAAGATATACGAATTCTATAACCGTACAAAGCAGCAAACTATTCTGTAGTATTCTCATTTCAATGACGACTGACGTCATCAAATGTAAAGGTCACAAGAAAAAGCTGTTGTCCCATGGTGCCATGGTGCCATGCGTTGCAGGGCCGGTGGAGTACACGTCCAAGACCTTTGTGGAGAAGAATCGCGATGCCTTGGGAGCAGACTTGGTGAAGTGCATGAAGAACAGTTCAAAGGCCCATCAGAAAGGGTTTATGACGTTCTTTATGGGTATGTTTTAATCTCAAGATGCCTTAAGATGTCTTAAAATGCCAGAAGATGCCTTAGGATGTCTTAAGATGTCTTATTTCTTAAGGTCCTCAGATGTGTTACACCTCTCATCGGTCAGGAGTCAATACCTATCAATGTGATTCGGAATACTTCCACAATAGAGAAAATACACCATAAGATTTCGACAATGTGCTTTTTACACTCATCCGATCCTTCATAAAATCCCAACATCATCCCGACATCCCAAAAAAAAACGATTCCCCAGTCATCACTTGGAGCTTTCTCTCCCTGCCAGGTCTTCCTTCAGCAACTGCTCAAGGTTAGCGACCGCAGCTTCGGCACCCAGACATCCAGGGACGCCGCGGGCGCACAGCGGAGGACCAAGGCGAAGCTCTACACGGTGTCCTCGGACTTCCGAGGTACGGGAACGGCTGGAGAATACCATGGAAAAATCCAGTATATCATTATTTAAATTCATAGTATATATGTATAGATAGATAGATAGATAGATAGATAGATAGATAGATAGATAGATAGGATTAGATAGATAGATAGGATTAGATAGATAGATAGATAGATAGGTAGGTAGGTAGGTAGGTAGACAAGATAGATAAGATAGATATGATAGATATGATAGATGTGATAGATGTGTATGTTGATTTCCGCTTTATGTGCATATGTATGCAAAATGGAATGACGGAGATACAAGCTGGTGAAGAGAAGATATTTGTCCCAGCTGTGGGTAGTGTAAAGCCAAACATCATCAAGATATAATGGCGACCAACAGCGATAACAGTAATGAGATACAAACTCTTCAAAGAACCCATCAAGAAAGAAGGAGAACACTAACAACATAGGCTACAATATGAATATGGGATGCAAAGAGTATATAACCAATATAAAATGGATGGAATGATCGGATGATTGGATGGCTGGATGGTGGGTAGATGCCCACCGGAAACTTGCGTTTGTAACTGATGATGAATTATGGAATGACTATAGGGATTCATACAACTGTTCATAAAATCGAACTGTTAGGTGGTTTTGTTTATTTTGACGCCGGTTTGTTTTGGGGGGATTGAAACCACCGAGCAGCAAAAGACGGGCAAGCATCACTATCCCAGAACACCAACGGCGGAAACAGACAGGGAACGACCGCAACTTCGTTCAGGTGAATTGCAGAAGCTCATGGAGCGTATCCGCTCGACAGAACCCCACTTCGTTCGATGCATCAAGCCGAATCAAAAGAACGTGGCTGGAAGTTTCGAACGAAAATCCGTGGTGCAGCAGCTGCAGTATCAAGGTGTGTTGCAGGCCATTGAAGTGAGCCGGGTTGGATTTCCAGTTCGTCTCAAGCATCGACAGGCTGTTACTTCGATTTTTTGACAGTGTAATTATATTGACTTGTACATAAGTTTATGATATGTTCCCGTAAGTCCACCATGACTGGAGAATCTACGTGAATCTACCGTTGTTTATTTATTTTGCTTGAAGATTCCTTTAAAAAATCCAAGGTTAAAGAGTTCATTTGCCTGAGTCCTGAGCGAGTGCAAGTGGAGTCACAAGCAGCCAGGGGACAATTGGCGTCAGCTGCTCGCTTACTTTTCGAGCGTTTGTCTGAGCCTCTTTCTCCGAGTCCAAGCACTCCAAGAACACCTCGAACACCACGGACACCCCGCAGATCAATTTGTGTGATCCCAAAACAAACATGGGCGGTCGGAAAAAGCCTGGTTTTTCTGAAGCGTGAAGCAGTCGAAGCTCTAAGCCATGCTTTGTCCGGTGTTCGACGAGCAGCAGCAGTGCAGATTCAAGCCTTTGTGAGATCCCACCAAGCATGGAAGCGCTTCCATTCAGTTCTCCAAGCAGTTCGCAGGGTTCAGACGAATGGGCGGGGCTTTGTTGCCAGAAAGAGAGTTGCAGCGATGCGAAAGCTCCGGGCAGTACTTCGTTTACAGAGCTGGCAGCGTGGTCGTCATTGTCGTGAAGAAGCCAAGCTGCGCAAGTGGGCATTGGGCTTCATCCAAGCGTGGAGCCGAGCCCGGCTTTTAAGAAAGATGTTGCTCCAAAAGAGGGCGGCTGTGCCGCGCTTGCAGGCCTTCTGGCGCTCGAAGCTTTCGGCACTTCGTTGGAAGCGACGTTCAGAGAGTGCCATGGCCATTCAAAGAGTTTGGCGCGGACATCAGGGAGTTCAAGAGGCCAAAAGGCAAAAAGTCGAAGAATTTAAAAGGCACAGATCTGCTCGATTGATACTGAAGCAATGGCGGAACTATGTTTCTTACCGAGTGCTTGAGAAAGATTTGGACGAGTTCTTGGGTCAGGCAGCCAATGAAACTATCCTTCAGTGGTATGTTTTTTGAGGTTTTTTGTGGATGTGCTTGTGATAGGTGAAACATGATGAAACAGAGTTGTTCTAACTAGACTCTCAGAGACTGACTTTTTAAAAATCAAGCCGCTTGCTACAGCTGAGGAAACCATTAATCTGAAGATCCAAAGTAGACTTCAGGCTCTGGATTGAAACCATCTGCGACTGGGGTTGATACACATCCTCCAAGACTCATATTGGCTTGAGCAATGTAAATGGTTTCAGGCTAGCGAAAAGATGCGAAAAGAAGATTGAGATGGATTGAGTAAATCTTGATTTTTGACTTGAAATGAGTTGTTGGTTAATGTTGAATAGACCCATGCCTGTGTCTTCTGTGTCTTGTTTCTATGGTTTTTTCAGCCATGGTCGCATGGACAGGGAGCATCTGATGGGGAGCTGCAAGCCACGATCGAGTCCTTGAGGGCCAAGAGCCGACAGCGACAACATCAACTGTTGAAGCTACAAGCAGAAGAGCAGCTCCTGAAACGCGAGGCCGTTCCAAAACCCCAACTGTCGAAAACGTCCCGAAGCATAGTTGGTAACAGGATTCCGGATGATCTTCCTCAATATATAATATTACTTAATATTATGTAATTACAGATATATAAAACAGATATATTATGTAAAACAGATATATAAGGTCCGAATCCCGCTTTAACTCATCAACAGGGGTGTTTCTTCCACGAGGTGGTGGATCTCAGCGGCTGGACCTTCCTGGGCATCCTCAAGCCGCTTGGTGGTGGACTTGGAGGGTCGTCCAGGATGGTCTAGGTATGGATATGATGATACAACGATATAATATCATATAATATTGATTATAATATGATATATATTATATATTGTTGATATAGTCATAAATCTATAAAATATGATATATATTTCTGATTCAGTGCTGATAACGTATGTTTCTGTAAGATATACGTAATGAAATACGAAGCTCGATAAATAAGGCCATAAACAACAACGGCGGCGGCGGCGGCCACGACCACAATAACAATATCATCATCATCATCATCATCATCATCATCATCACCATCATCATCATCATCATAATCATCAACAACAACAACAACGACAACGACAATGATATATTTAAGGACGCGCATATGTATAGATGCCGTGTGCACCTCATGTCACATGTCAAATCTTTCTGCTGTCTCAGGAAGCTGGCCGTGCAGATTGTGGAGCGGATTTGTCCACGTACTCCACTGGGAAATTCCATGGAGTTGGGTCAGCCTTTATTGCAATGCACTTAGACCAAAAGGGGCGGCAGATGAGCTACCTGCACCTGAAGATATGAGAAAATCATACAAAACCCAGTGATTCTGTGTTTTTCGATGGCATTTCCCATGGCATTTCCATGGGAATGTTGTGGGCATATTTTAGACAATGCTGCATGTAGCTGCTGGTTGAGGTTGTGGCCCCCAGCTGTGGGTGAGATCACCAAATCTCGACCCAAATGACATCTGGCTTGATCATTGAGAATTTCCACTGGATAGATGGATAGATTAAAATGATGATAGATGATGATATGCGTATATAATCTATGTAATTATATATATAATCTATATAATTATTATATATACATATTCGTATAATATAGATGCATCATCATGTCAATGTATTGATTAACACCATTGTTGGTGGTATCCCGCTGAAAATCCTTCAGGGCAACGTCCTCGTGGCCCTCAACGTCCGCAGTCAGCACCGCGTCCACATTGGGAACGTGACATCCCACGAGAACCTTCCACCACGGAGGCCCCTGGTTGGTAATGGACATGATATGGGATGTAACACTCAAAAAGTGAGGGATTGAACCAATTGATCATGGGATTTCATAGGAATGTGTGGTGATACGGGATTTTGATAGTATTTAGCCAACCAGTTGATGGTGGCTTAAACATCAGCAACACGGATTTGACGATGATTTAACCAACCAATTCATGGAGATTTACGGGGATTTCACAGAGAAAAAAGTAGGGAATCGATCAATTGATAATGGGATTTGGTGGGGGATTTGGAGATAGAATGGTATATTGTACAAGCAAAAGTGATATTTCGGGGATTGTCTGAAATGGAGTCTAGCCAAAACCTGCAATTTTCATGGCGAAGATGGTGCTAAACATTGATAAACCATCAAGTCTGGGTGTACCCATTGTACCCATGTTCAGACAAATCCAAATATGGATGTGGGCCATTTCATCCTGTCATTTGCCTTTCACGTTCCAAAAAAACATGGGAAAAGCTGGTTTGGAGGAGGCAAAAGCAGGTGTTTGATGGCTGGCTTGATCAACAGTCATCTGGGTTTATCCTGAAATGGTGGTACCCAAATCATCTAAGTCATTTAAACCATTGTAGTCGTAGTATTGAAACGACCATGATGACGACTGGGGATCCCCCATGACTCAAGAAACCCCCATATGTACAAAAACATACAAAAACAACTAAACCCTAATGTACGACTGTTTCACTTGGGAAGATGATGTTCACCGCCATAGAGATTTCAGGGGGTGCCTCAAAATCGCACACCTTGTGACCATGCGGGCCTTTCTCTAAAGTAATTGGGGATCAACGATAAAAAAGTTTGGTCCCAGAAATGGATCACGGGAAGATCAAGGGGAAAACCAAGCCCATGTAGAATGATAGGAACCATGGCTTACTAATGTCAACGCCGGATTTTCATAAATCATGGTTTGTGGAAAAATGGTGGTACTGTACCCTCCAAATGCTGATAATATGATACTTAATAGGTCAGCCCCCAATTTTTCACAGCCTAGGGGGGTTGATCTAATTGGTCCCAGCTGGAAATTCCCGCCGTTTCATCATAGTTTCAGGGGCGTTTCGTGGAAGGGATCACTCCGGATTGATCTATTGACATCTATTAACATATTTATCTATTGAATAGTCCCCAGTGTAATCTATTAACATCTATGAATCTTCCCTGAAACCAGTCCAGCGACTGGGGCCTAGCCATCGCCCTGTGTAGAGGTTCCAGACTTTGCCGCGCGCCACGAGCGGATCAAGCGCCAGTCTCTTGCCGGGCTGGGGGGGGGCTGGTGATGGTGGGATGAAGTAGCGCTTGAGCCTACCATGGATGGGGAGTTTACTAAGAAGGTACGGGAAATTATTGGGAACAATTGGAAATGATTGGGAATCATCCGGAATATAAATGGATGTAACATGATGTAACATGATGTAACACATTTATAAGCCAGAATGGGAAAAGAAACCGGTGAAACTGGTTGGTAGTTTCAAATAGTTTCAAATGATGTTGCGAATCCAATTATATATAACTATATATATATGTACATATACATACCAGCCATTTCCGAGACAACTGGGGTTCATGATGTACTGATGCACCCTAGATATACAACATCTTACAACCTTACCTATCTTACCTGGGATGGTCTCTCCAATGGCAGACAGGATTTCCAGCCATTGGATGCTGATCAACGAAAACTGCCATTTTCGATACTTTGTTTGATCATCGAAGAATCCCTACGGCATCAAAAACTGGGCATTTTGTACGTCATGATTTCTTAAAGGCGAGTGGAACTTCCGACCGAGGTTGGAACGGCGCAAGTACATGAACCGTGGCGTGACGCAGCCTGAGCCCTTCGTCTTCAACACGCCGACACGCAGTCAGAGCCGACACCCGAGCATGCCCAAGGCTGACGAGTTGGGAGTTGGAAGATGGGTGGAGATAATCTGAAAGAACGGGGTTGAATGGATAGTTTTTCAATATAAATCTATATAAATCTCACATAGCTATGGCAGCTGTGGAAAATGGCGTAAGATGATTCATTTTATAGATGTTTTACCTGTTATTTATCTGAGGTTTTGAAACAACCAACTAACTAGATTTGCCTAGAAAAACCAACAGATCTACCCATAGAAAAACATCCATCCCCAACCTTGGATAAGTAGTTTTCTGTGGACTACCAAAGATTGACCATGTATCTATATATGTATCTATGTGTGTATATATATATACCAATGGTATATGAATTGGACTAGATAATATACCATTGGACTATATATATATACATGGTATATACCTAATTAACCTATGAATCCATGGGTTTTTTCATGAACCAGCCGCTTGGCCGCCGCAACCGTGACTCGCGTGAGGACCCCAGAAGAGATTGGCGCTATCATCGGCCCATGGCTCCAGGCAGTCGACGTCCACATCAAAAATACTTGTCTAACCATATCTACCCATATCTAACCATCAAACATAGGGATTCAACCTTGAAAAAGGTAGAACTGACATTATGAATTATTTACATTTATTTAATGTAACTATCATTAAACCAACGAAAAAATAGGGATTTGTTTCCGCTGTTTTTAGTGAATTTAAGGGTGTGTCTGAAAATGGTTTGCAAATACCCCCATGGCCAATTTTTCATAGGGATTTCCTGGTGATTCACCTGTGGGGGGATGAACCTCCAGCTGATCCCAGCTGTTTTTTCAGAACAACAGGGTGCCGGTACCATCTTTTTGAACAGCAGGATAGCATCGGAAAAATATGACTAACAGTTTGCGACATGGAAAATGGCCCAGTCGAAATAGTGGATTTACCCACTAAAAAACGGTGGTTTTCCATAGTTATGTACCAGAGGGTATGCTATGTATTGAGTCATCCTCTCCCTAATTTGGAATCAGTTCTGTAGAGAATTCTCCAAAATCGCCCAACGTCTGGGTGACCTCAGGTCCAACTGCACCGGTGGCACCGGTGCGTAGCACGGAAAAGGTGCGGTGCTAACCAGTGGCTAAATACTCGAATTCCTTGCAGTCTTCGGAAGCCATCGGAAGCCATTCAATATTCAAGCCATTCAAGTGTTTGTTATCTAGCTGCTGCTTGGTCTGATCGAAAATGTTCAATTGACTTCATTTGATTTCAATTGCGCTATTCTTGGATAGAATCATGCAGATGCAGCGTTTGAATCCATTTGCAATATATGGTGCCAAAGGCTGACCCATGACTGTTCTGCACTTTTAAATTGACATAACATACCAGACTGAAACCCATGCCAGTCACACCGTATCTTGCTGTGCCTCCGAATGAATGTGGTCAATAATGCCAAACATAGCTTCGCTCTTTTTGAGCTGGGAATTTTGGGCACTGGCTGGTGGGAAGCCATTTTATGTACAGTAGATTAAGTCTCCCGCGCAGTCCTTGATTAGCCTTGATTTTACCGAACATGTTGCGAGACAACTCAATGTTCAAACTGACTGCCAGGTGACGAGCTACCAGCAGGCAACCAGGAAGAAACTGCAAGAACGTCGAGTGAAGGAGATGAAGGAAAGGGAAGAGTTGAAAGAGGCGGGAAATGACATTGTCGCACTGCGATTGATACTGTGCTTTTGCTGGGACTTTGGTCGGACTTGAGTTACTAAGTTCACAGACATGTTGGTCTGGAAGTTGTCTCGTGCACTGGATCGAGCCAAGGCCCAAGCTCCCAATCAGGAAGTGAAGTTTCGCGTGATGCAGGCAGCAACGTTGTATCAGCTGGATCTTTAATACAGCTCTTAAGGGGTTCTTTAACCCTCATCAACCCAAACGAATGGTTGCGCACATGGAGACACGGAAATACGCATGCCATGGTTAAACTACCAGGTTGCTGGTTAAATCATATTCAATCCATGTTTTTTGTCGTAATTTAAATCCTATTATATAAATCCATGTTTTGGTCAAATCCACATTGCTTGTTAAGATCTCTAGGCTTTGGCTGTTTCCTCCTTTTGGATGGATTAAATCACCCAATTTTTGCTGGAGAGGCCATGGGGAGAGTAGAGCCTCTGGAGCAAAAGATCGAACGCATTGTCTCGGACAAGCGCCGCGGTCTACAACGCACCCAACGAGAGAAGGAAGAGGAGCAGAGGGATATGGGGAGAAGTCAGGAGTATATTTGGGAGAATGATTAGAATGTATAATATATATATATATGTACATTCTTGTATGTAATGTAATGTAATGTCTAGCTACAGCTTTTCCGGTAATTCCGGCCGCACAGCCAAAGGCACAGCAAAATTACCAGACAGGTCCAACTCGTAGTGTCTGATGACTTCTCCTATGAAAAAAGACCCTGCTAGCCGGAACGTTAAAACCAAGTATCTGCCAAGTTTCCGCAAAGATTCATGTGTATATTCACATATATATATATATATATGCATGTATATAAATATATGTGTATATATATATATACATAATCATACATATATATATATATTATACTGTACATACAATTACATACATACAACTACATACAATTACATACAATTACATACAATTACATACATTTACATACAATTACATACAATTACATACAATTACATACAGCTACATACAGTTACATACAATTACATACAGTTACATACAATTACATACAATTACATACAATTACATACAGTTACATGCAATTACATGCATACATGCATACATGCATACATACACATACATACACATACACATACATACACATACATACACATACATACACATACATACACATACATACACATACATACACATACATACACATACATACACATACATACACATACATATACATACACATACATACACATACATACACATACATACATCCATGCATGCTTACATACATACATCCATGCATGCATGCATCAACACATACATACATCCATGCATGCATACATACATCCATGCATGCATACATACATACATGCATGCATACATACATACATCCATGCATGCATACATACATGCATGCATGAATACATACATACATCCATGCATACATACATACATCGATACATGCATGCATGCATACATACATGCATACATACATACATGCATGCATGCATACATACATGCATTTATGCATGCATACATCCATTCATGCATGCATCAACACATACATACATCCATGCATGCATACATACATCCATGCATACATACATACATGCATGCATGCATACATACATACATGCATGCATACATACATCCATGCATGCATACATCCATGCATGCATACATACATCCATGCATGCATACATACATACATACATCGATACATGCATGCATGCATACATACATGCATGCATACATACATACATGCATGCATACATACATGCATTTATGCATGCATACATACATACATCCATGCATATCCTTCAACTAACAGTTCGAGTAGGAAGCCGACCTACCATGGGTTGGAAACAGGACCTGCGAAGCATCATGGAGCGAGCAAACAGCCGGCCTCTTTTGATGCAACAGGTGGGAAGTGGAAGCCATGGCCGATAAAAATAGATGATTTATGATGATTTACCTATTCAAACCAGGTGGTGTTACTATTACTAATCTTACATTAATTATATTGATTGAACAGTACCCAAAAAAAGGCATTGGAACGATTCAGATGTCTGATCCAAAGCAATGAGCATTTTTTCTGGGCAGAGGACCATCAAAGGCTTCCCGAAGTATCAGTATTGAAGCCTGAAAGAATGTATCGATATCCAACATGATTCAACTCCATGGCATTGTCTCAAATGTGTATATCATCTCATCAAAATTGATTTTAGATGATTTAAGATGTTTTAAGATGTCATTTTCCCCATGATTTTACCAGCATTTTACCAGCCATTCGTTTCATTCTTCGAATCGCCATGCGACCCAGGCGGACAGCTTGGTCCGTGCCAAGCGCCGAGCCCTCTTCCGGGTCCGAAATGCGCTGCGCCAGGCAGGCGTGCGGGATGTGAACCGACACTTGGCAGAGAGCGGTTACCCGGTTACCTGGCCCTGGGCATTTCAATATAAACATGAAAATATGGGGATAGAAGTGGATACAACTAATACAACTGTTGAATGATAGTTTGATGGGGGATATATAACTGTTAGGTGATCTACCCTTAGAAATAATCCCCTATGATCTACCCTAATAGGACGTATCTTTCCATGAAAATATACGGATATTTTTTTGTTAAATGACGGTTGGCTCATGGGGATAGAAAAATATCATGGGAGGAGGTAATAACCGACAATAACTATATGGGTTACAGATGAGCAGCGGCTGCTAAACCCCTGTTGGTTGATGATTAGTTCGGGGATTATACCAAATCATAACACATCATAGCCTATGAGCCGGGAACACCGTTCTTAATCATCCAGCAAAATAGAATGACACAGGGCATTGAACACTGCTCAAATGGTATGTTGAAGGAGATATTAAGAAAAATGGAGAACAATTGTGGTATAGTGGGATATGATGGGGATAGAATGGGGATAGAATTGGATAAGGACTATAAATATCTGTAAAAAAGTGGAATATCAACCCAATAATCAATAATCAACGGTTAATGGGTCCATCATGGCCTGGCGGTTAGCCATTCCCTTAGACTTTTAGCCTTTTTGAAGCTAAGGGTAATTTAGACATAACCATTTAGCAAGGAGGCTGGGAACCAACCAAATGGGTATATATACTAGGGATATATTGGGCATATATGGAATGGTTGGGGGATAATGGGGATAGAACGGGGTTAAGGTCACCTGGGATAAGAGAATCTATCCTGATGAAAACTTGAGGCTTTCCCGAAGATTGAGTTCATCCGCTACTAAAATGGTACCTCTCCAATGCCAATCAACATAATTAACATTAATTAAGAGGCCAAAGAAAGATTCATTAGTTGCTATTGCAGATCATGTTCTTGCGGTTGCCCGTGGAATCACAAATCGCCGTTTGCATGCTTAGGAGTATATATTCGGTAACGACATTTAAATATGTGGAGGGCGGGCCAGACCGCGAGGCCCCGGAGGTAGTATGAAATACCAGTTCGTATATTTAAATGTAGTTACCGCATGTATACGTGTATATATATATATAGCCATATAGCCATCTATATTGGGGGTCAATCAATTTGATTGCAGGGCGGGCAAACAGTTGTCATGAGTTGTATCCAGAGTGTGTGTCGTTTAGGCTTTCTTTTGGAACAAATGTTAGACAGCAGATTATCATCCAAATGTCCCAAAATCCATGGTTCTCACCTTAATTTCGACGTATATGGGTGTGTGTGATCGAAAGAAAATGATGGGAAACTCCTAAATTTACCCGCAGCACGCACCCACCCCACAGACACTCACTTGACAACTTGCATGTTCACAGGAAGGAAAAATACCCCCACCCGTGCTAAATTTTACTTTCATAGAAGACTTTCAAAACTTGAAGGAAAGGGGACGCCACTACCTTCACTGAGGGAATAAGGAACGCATGACAAGCGCAGGGCACAGATCGTCCCGCAGATGAGGCATGGCACCATTGCTGGCCGTGAAATGTAGTGGTTAATCATAAGATGTTCCTTATCAAAATGGCCATATCTATATCTACATGCGGTAAATAAGTGTTTTCAGACAGACCCCAAAGTTCCATTGTTGTATGTACACAGCATTATATATCCAGAATATCCCCATCAAATCCCATTAAGATCCCATCAAAATTAGTTTTATGGATTGTCTATTATCTTCATTAAGAAATCAATAAACAAAACAGTCCATGATCAAAATGATGTTGGTTGGTATTTCATGGATCAAAACCCTCATATTTTTCGTGTTGTTTAATCCTCTAAATGAGTTGCTTGACGGTTGGTTCAATCCCATCATCATGTTCAGGATGGGCCCCCCCATTTATAAGTTGGTTTATAACCTCATAACCTCATCTAAATATAGTAGTATAGTTATAAATATTCATAAGTATCATACACTATTGTTATTGTAGTTATAAACCAACTTAACGCTAACTAACTGGGGCCCCATCCGGTTCTCCTGTGAATTTTGACCCAAAGTCAGGACATTTCGCGGACGATGAACTAGAAGAGATGGACCGGGCGGAAGATCAGAAGGACATGGACCCGGTGGGTCCTTTCGGTGGGAACTCCCGGAATGTCCTCCCGGGAGGATTTGAATGGGAAAAACCGGGAACTTCCACGGGGAAATGGTGGATGGACCATCCAAGACATTATGGATTTAATGACTTTAATGGTGTGAAATAACCACAAAATAGGGATTGAACCCTCAAACATAAGGGATAAACCAAGAAAAACAGATCATTCCGGGATAATCAAGGGATATTAATGGTAATTTGTGTCCAAAAAACAATATCAATTATCAGCTGATTATCTCAAGAAAAACTAAAATTACTAATGGTAGTCACTTTACATCAATATTCATCATGAGTTAACGGATAATCGATATTAAGCATAGTTACTTAATGGTAGATCATTCAACGTCAGCCTTCATTGCCTCTGTTAGTGGGTGGAGGTTTTGTCTACCATATAACTAGTATTTAAGCTGTTGACCCTTTCATGTTAATACAGTTATATACACATATATCCACATATGTATATATGTGTATGTATACATGTATAGATGTTGTTTGTTTTACATGCTTTTAAAACCTGATTTGGGGTATGATAATCCCAAGTGTCTTGTGTAGCTCCACCATGTGAGTCAGTTGCTGCAGGAATCCTATGGATACACAGTAGGAACTGAGCCGCTGACAGGGGCAGTCACGCAAGGCAGTTTGTTCCGTCCATAAACAGCGCTCCCCGCGTGTTTTTTGCATAAGGGCTTTGACATGCTTTGACAACTGATCAAAAAAATATTGATGAGAGAACAGCTCGAAGTTCAGGATTGAAATCAAGGATCAGAAAGGATGTTCCTTTGCACCGTAAGGTATCTTGCAGGCACCAAACACGAGCTACACATGTGAGATTCAATTCATGATGTGCCCGTTTTCGCTTCTTAATTCAGATCCAATTCGGCGTGCACACCGCCAGGCCTGCATGGTTTTTTGTGCATGGAATTGAGCAGCAGATGTACAGTTTCGTTGATTTGTTGATTACAAAAGACCTGGAGCCAGCATCAAGTCTTGATTCTCAAGTGTGTATTGTCTATTTGATTATAGAACTATATATACAATAATTATAAACATGTATATACTGTGTAGATATACATGTGCATATTTTCTTAAGAAGTTGATTCAAGAGCAATTTGAGCCAGAATTGATTCCTTCGGTTTCACGGAGTCTGGCAATGTGTCCTACTTGCAAGCTCTTGACTTGCATCTGAATCTGCATCTCGGCTCAGCTCAAGTAAAAAAAACGTTCACCGCTGACCCGTCGCAGTGTGAAATCCTCATGCTTCGTTTGACAGTGATCATTTGGATCTTGGCTGTGCTAAGCGCACGCTCTTTCAGGGCTGATAGCCAGGACCGGCAGATGCTCAGTTGTTACAGCTCTTTGGAATGTCATTTAATGTCTAGTTTCTAGGACCAAGACAATCCAAGCAATCCAAGCAATCCAAGCAATCCAAGACTCCAGGAGGCCGTCAAGTTCCATTTGTTCCAACTGATTTACCATCTGGTTATTTAACATAGCCATGGAAAATATTGGAAAATCCCTTATAAATGGAGGTTTTAATGGGAAAATCATCTATAAATGGCCATGTTGTTATGTTTCATGGTCAAATTCCCACCACTGGACAGGAGCATGGCACCGCGCTGAGCCATTCCGTGTCACATGAGATCGAGACCATTGCAGCCAACGAAACTGGAGATATCGACAAGGCCATTAAGAACGCAAATGTGGCCTACAGGCAGATCTTGCTTCGAGCGAAGCAGATTATCACCTTGTACGCAATGACCAACAATGGTGAATGTCCTAGCTCAGTTCCTCTCGGTCTTGAGACTGGCTATAGCTATGGCTTGGGTTGTAAATTTCCAGATGCCTGCCATTGTCCGAAGTCTCCATTCAGCGTGTGCTATACGAGAGGACTCTTCTCTCAGCCCAATATACTCACAAGCAATGTGATTGAAACATTCGGATATTGTCGCACTGGCCTTTGGGTCTTCATTTGCGGCGGTCTTGTCGTAGTTGCAGTGATCGGCTTGGTGATTTACTTTGTGAAGAAGAGATGAAGCAAAGGACTCCAGAGCACGTGAACACATGGACAGGACAAAAGTGTGGATATGAACATGTATGTTGATAAATAGTGATAAA
>CAMXCT020002311.1:30000-33644 GCA_947184155.2 Cladocopium goreaui | reverse complement strand
ACGAAAGAAAGGCAAAAAAAAAATGGTCCAAATTATCATAATATTCGAAAAACCCTTACAATATTAAAAATAAATAGGATGGGATAAATATTAAATATTTATATATAATTATATATATATACCCAAACCATATGCTACATATAGAAATAAACAATATATATATATATAAATAACAAATTAGATTTAATTATAATATATATATATTATTATTATAATCAATATGTATATGTCTTATTTGTTGCTACTATTCGGTATCCATAATTCTCTCTCTAGGTTCTCTGTACGGTACGCTCGTACTGCTGGCACGCCCCTTCCGTCGCCTTAAGGGCAACTTAAGGGCAACTGCCAAAGGAGACTGGACGGGGCCGAAGACCAAGTGCCCCCCAATTAGGGACCCGAAATGAATAGATACGAATTTCTAAGGGGTTATTTAAAGAATGAAGGGGAAAGGAATATATATATAAATGAAATATTGTATTAACAAATGAAGCTTCACTCTTGGCATCTGCTCGCCTTTCTCAAACTTTACTTGTCATCCCATATCCATAAGAAAAATTGAGAAAGCGTATTTACAACATCCCGTGCTATACAAATCAAGTGAGCCAAGGTGCTTTTCTTTTTCTTGTCCAACCTTTTTGGGCCGAGCAGAGATTCCAACCACACAAATGACGTCTAGCTGCACTACTGATCCGCTGAATCAGTTTTGAATGAGTACCCTCTGGTTATTTAACATAGCCATGGGAAATGGCCCATTTATAGATGGTTTACCTATTAAAAATTGTGATTTTCCATGGCTATGATAAATAACCAGATGGTCACAACATTATGCAACTGATGCAACATGGCGCAATACCGCAAAAGACCGGGTTCAGTAAACACCTCAGTGTCTAGGCCACAGGCGTCTCTCGAGTTGCTGATGGTTTTCCGTCCAATGTCGATACAAGAACGTCGCGGGCGCTTCCTCGGAAGGCATGTGATACTCTAACAGCCGCTGTATGATCACTTTGATGGCAAGTATATTCGCGTAGTGTGCTTGATCTAAAATAGTCTGTAGTGAAAGAAAGAGACATGTCGTCCGTCAAAATCGAACAAGACACGTTGCAACTCACACTGTTGACGTCCCTTGATACTATGCTTGAGCAACCCCAAAGTGAGGACCGCTGGTCAGTGTTCCAAGTCTCACAGTGAAAAGTATGGGCAGAAGTGCTCGTGCTTCTGCAAGCTCCTTTCGGAAGTCCTTCAAGTGGTTTCAAGTGGAAGCGCCCACTGGCTCCAAATGTTCTGGCTTGGCCAACAAGGACAACAATAAACTTCATTGTTCCAGCTTAGCATCTCCGTCCTCCCGGGAAGCGACTGTTTTTCCATTCACAGCAACGATCTCATCCCCAAAGCGCCAGCCGACATCTGCTGCCTCGAGCCAATTTGAGAAGGGGGTATGATACAAAGGAAGCAAATTGCAAAAAAAAAATGGGTCGCTTCTTGGGAGAACCCTGCAAAAATATGGCTAACCTCCTATCACCGAATTGCCATTCAAAGCATAAGGGGAGAATGATGATAATCCATGGAACTCATGGAGGTATTCCCGCCTCAGGCACGTCAAAGTTGCTGACCACCAGACCCTCCATGCGCAGCCGGACCCCCAGCTTGTCGCCGAAGAGTTCGTTCACCTCAATCTGCACCTGAGATAAACATGGAAAGGTTTGACTGACGGAAAACACCAAAAAATGGGAAGTTGAACATACTTAAACCATCAAACCTAGGGTTTTCTGTTTCCAGCAAGGGTCTACACGGATCAAGCAATGAGCATGGTGCGGAAGCTCTGACAAACGAAAAATACCGGAAGCAGAAAAACGCTAGCAAGAATGCTGCCATGGACACACACACTTGACGCAACTTTAGGCAGAAGCACGAACAAACACCCTCGCTGTCTCATAACTGCAGTAATTGAGGAATCTTCTTAATCCTCCCCTGGAGGCCATGTGTTTTCTCTAGAAATAAACTATGAATAAATCCCATCCAAAACGCAGCATATCTATGCATATCTGCCATACAAGAACCGGTTGCGTAGATGAAAAACAAATTAACAAAATATAGCCATCCATTGATATCACTTTTCATCCAGTCAGGCTACCCTCTGGCAACCTAACATACCAGCGGCTATTCAAAACAGCTCAATATGGATATTTTACCAAACTTGAGAATGGTGGTTTGTTCCACCGCAAACTGTAACAAATTACCAGAGGGTATCCTCCTCTAAACTAACACATAGCAGATGTGGAAAACAGCCACCATGAATGTAGATCGTTTCCAAGAGGGAAACCATGGATCTTCCACAGCTCATTGCAACAAATTACCTGACATCTGAGCAGTAGTCAAAACCCTCTGTCATCCCTTTCTACTATTTAAGAACGGATTTCCCATTTCAACTATGAGAAAATCCCAGCTCATGTCCCCAAGATGTTTCAAACATATTACAACATATGTATAACCCCAAAGAGATACATAATATATATATATATACATCTACATCTACATATACATATACATATACATATATACTATACATTTAAAATCATTTATCATGTTTAACCCCATATTTTGGCCCATCTTTCACCTTCCAAGACCGGCACCGTCTCGCGGTCATCCGGGATCAACTCCTGGGTGATGGTCTCGATGCCGCTCTTGCTGGCGCGACGAATGGCACCTGCCTCACCGTCGATGTCAATTAATTAAGTTCATTAATAACTAAAGATATAGTCACGCATATAGTTAGTAAGATAAGGTATGCAATGAGGTAGTAACTAAATTAGTTATAACTAGTTAACTGGTTAGTTACTATTGATAGTCACTTAGTTGAGGTAGAAACTAGTGGAAATGTAGTGATCAACCATCAAGAAATTACGATGTTAGTAGCTAAGTAGTCACCGTACAATGATGATTCATATAATTAGTAATGTAGTAATTAGATGGAATAACTATAATTGTAACATGGAATGGCTATTAATTGATCCTTCACAGCAAATCCCTGCGAATCGACAGTGGGGAAAAAATACCGCACCTCCAACCTGCTGGCGTCCACCAGAATGTCGTCACCAAACTTCTCCGCGAGCAAGTCCTTCCAGGCTGTCATGGCTTTGCATGCAGCTCTGCGAAGATGAATATATTGTCCTTGTATATATATATATATTACATGTATATACATGATATATATATATATATACACACCTTATATAATATATATATACATATGCACATGCATCTATATACTTACATTACATTACATTCCATTCCATTCCATTCCATTCCATTACATTACATTACATTACATTACATATATATATATATATTCTATATATATATACACATATGCATTTATACGTGTATATATATAAGTATATATATATATTACATGTGTATAAATATAAAGGGTTGAAAACTATGACGCCATCTTTTGGGGAGAATGATACAGGTGTGAAGCTAGGATTCACCATACAAAAAGGGGGAACGAACATCCACCTTTGGGCCAGCAATTTTGAGGTGAACAGAAGGGAAGCCTCTCAAGTCTACTCACTTTTTGCATATTTTCCCACAATCATCCAGTATCTACATTTACAAGTATTTACATCGCTTTTAGGGTTCGGCAT
>CAMXCT020002311.1:0-25000 GCA_947184155.2 Cladocopium goreaui | reverse complement strand
AATAGATGACAATATTGTTCACAATATGAACAGCCAGATCCATCCAACAATCATGACGATTCATGAAGATCAGGCCTGTGTGACCCCAACATTAAGGATTGTAGGGTTTATGAAGGACAACAACATACAACAAACCACGTAAAAAATGGCCGTTGAATCTGAGCCATCTACGGCTATGGTTTCGGGGGGTGGGTGGATCCCTATTGAACAACTCTATAATCATCTATAATCTATATATAAAATCTATATAAAATCTATAATATAAGTATACAACCAAGGCGACCCGCCCATGCGTTCCTGGCTCTGGTGTCGCTGTTGTCTCATCCTCCTATGGAAGAAGCACGGTCCGACCAACCCCTTTCTTTTTTGATCTTGAAATGCGAAGTGGGCGCGATATCCACATGCACGGTTAAATAAGTACAAGTTCAACATCATTCATCAAAATTTGGCTTGGGGTGAAATTATCATGCTTCAGAATAGTTTCAACTCCTCACCGCCACAATTTCTTGCCTCCGGTCTTGCAACCACACACACTTCCGGCGGACCGTCAGCCTCCCAGGGCCGCAGTTTCCCATGCGGTTGTGATCTGATTCGCCACCAAGAATGTCAAAAAAAAGCCTGAAAGAGCACCGCCAGCTCATAGTGGGACACACCACTGGTCCACTCCTGCTGCCACGACGCACCGAAATGTTATCGTCGACCGGAGGCATGCTTCTCTTCTTGGACAGTCCTTGTTCATGTTTATTTATACATTATACATTCACATACCATATACCTATTTGTATATATATATATATATATACATACATCGCGTGTATATGTATCTATATATATATATACATCGCAAGAGAGACAGAGATAGATATGCAGGTATGTATCACTATCTCATATTACATATATGTACATGTGTTTTATTTATCCATATTTATAGTTATATTTATAGTTGTATCATATTGATAGTTATATCGATATTTATATCTATAGTTATATTTATAGTTACATTTATAGTTGTATTTATATTTATATTTATAGTTACAGTTATATTCATATTTATAATTATATTTATATTGATATCTATATTTATATGTATACATGTCATGTGTATGTATGTGTAAGTGTCTATATATATATATTGTTGGTCCCATTAATGTGCATCTTTCAGATCCACGGCATAAAAGCAACGCTCTACTCCTGCGGCACTTTCTTGAGGATCGCATTGGCTTCAGCCACCACCTGCTACGATGATTCAGCCGATAAACAACTCCCATTTCAGGATGGTCTGAATACAAGCCACATTCTTTAGGATGGTATGGTTTACTACGGTTTCATTTTAAAAAAATAGGTGGTGAACATGTTGACTGTACATGGCTTTACCACATGTTCGAACTTGAGGTGAACAGTATTTAGTGCTGATGAGGCCTAGATCAGCAAGGACATAGCGCATCTAGAGTCTAAAGATATTCAAGGAGGCGTCAAAAGATCACTTTGATCACATAGCAAAAATCTCGCAGCTGTGTAGCCTTTCCAAGTTGCGGCTGGGTACTCAGGATTATCAATTCCGAACCTCTGAGGCTGCTTTGGCAGATTCCAGCAGAGAATTGGCCTGCCAGGGACTGGTCGAACTATGTTCGCCCTGGCAACAGTGGGACCTTGTCTTAGTAAAGCAAAAGTAATCTATCCCCCAATTCTACCATTATAAATGGCTTGTTTAAACCATCAATCCATTTCTGGCTGGTTTATGACATTGCTACACATCAAACATATTCAAACATCATCTTCATCTCTTGATTCCGGTTTTTCGTGTCCAGTCCCTTGTCTCGGCCACCTCTTTGGTGCCACGCTCATGTTTCACGATCATCACTGCGGCATCAACGGCGCGACGATAGCGAGGATCCACCTGGGCGGCTCGGCCGTTCCAAGGCTTCCAAGGCTTCCAGGCGGCTTCCAAGGCTCCCAAGGCCGCGGCTTCGCGATTGGCCTGCAACTCTTTCATTGCCTGAAAGATTGGATGACTGCGGGATGTAGAAAGATATGGATAGAATATGCTAGAAATATATAATTCTATTTTATTTTGTTGGCCAGAAAAAAATATAGCCATTATTGTCCGGATGTGAACTTTGGCCACAATTAGAGCTGTGACATTGCGCCCTTGTAAACCTCTTCCATAGTCCCAGCCCCCAGCCTTCTCAAAGTCTTCTTCTTCGACATTCCTGGCTGTAACGATCTTTGTTCAGGGTTTTCGAAGAATGGGGGATACCGGGATGCCTAAAATCCAATGAAGTTTAGCATACCCTCTGGTAAACTAACATAACTATGGAAAATCACAACTTTTTTGGAAAAAACTCACTATAAATGGGCCATTTTCAATAGCTATGTTAAATTACCAGAGGGTAAAATCCAATGAAGTTTAGCATAATTGTAGCCTCTAGCAATTCATTGACAATTGCGATGAATCCCTCATATTTTTGGAGCCATGACAAGGCCATATCATATACATCATCTTGTTGGCTGTTGGCTGTACATATCCCAGCCATGATATTCCCGTTCTCGTTGGGCGCGGCTTCGCAGCGCTTCGCAGCATGAACCAGCCAGACTCACTCTGCAGAGGTGCTGGCGGGAATCACCACGCGGAAGATGTGCGCTCGGCCTGATGTACCGTCTGAGATCATCAGAAACGGGGGAAGAACATGGAGGAAGCCATCCGAAAAATCCTAGTGACCTAAAATGAGAATTGAACTTAGTGCTTCTGATGTGGGGACCATACTTTTAGAGTGACAATGAAATTGATGGCTTATAATTAGTCCCAACAAACTGGGGCACCCAAATTTTGGACAAAGCTGCATGTCACCCGCAGCAAAAGCCCTTGAACCCTACGATAGACTTCGTATTCCCTTACTTTAGTTCATTCCTAGACTGCAGCTGCCTTTGACCATGACAGGCTCGATGTGCTTTGCGATCTGTGTAGAGGCAAAGTGAGAACAATTGCTCCAGATCGCAGATAAATTGAATGGCGCAAATGTGTCCCATCATACAGTTTCCATTCTTCCAGGATCATTAGCCTCCCAAACCTGTCGCTTTCTAAACAGATATATACATATAATATATATATATATAATATGTATATAATATAATATATATATATATAATATATATAATATATATATATATAATATATAATATATATATATAATATAATATATATATATAATATATGTATATAATATATAATATATATAATATATATATAATATATATAATATATATATATAATATATATAATATATATATAATATATATAATATATATATAATTTGGAATGATCATGGTAGCGTTAACACTCCTAGGGTTTCATGGTGATTTTTTGGTGGCAACAACTTGGTGATTTTTGTTGGTGCGTAAATTGACCTTGATACACGACGCGTGTTTTCTGGTGATTTTTCCGTGGCAACAACCCTTGGCACCTAGACATTGAAATGATCATGGTAGCGTTAAGACTCCACGGGCTTGAAGCGGGAACGGAGCCGGAACGAAGCGGGAGCGGAGCGGGAACGAAGCGGATTCGATGATTTCAACGTTTTTTCACGGTTTTCCATGGTTTTCTTGCCTGCCGCTTCGCTCCCGCTTCGCTCCCGCTTCGCTCCCGCTTCGCTCCCGCTTCGCTCCCGCTTTCTTTTTCTCGTGTTTTTTAACGTTTTTTGCAGTTTTTCCAGTTTTTTTTTATTTTTTGGATTTTTGAATATGTTTTTTGATTTTTTAGATGTTTTTATGTTTTTTTCCTGGAATTGTCTCGTTTTTTTTGGAAAGGATAGCAAGTTTTATGAGTAGCCCCGTTAGGAGTAGCCCAGGGTTCTTTCATCAAATAATGAAATGCTAAATATCTTTTTGACATCAAATCGTATCATTATTTAATCCGGCTTGATCAAATGCATCACAATGTTGAGGTAAAATCATATTGAAAACATCAAATGATCACGATGTTGGGGTAAAATCAAATTGAAAACATAAAATCGTATCACAATCTGATAATTCATTTCGATATGTATACTTCGATGGGATCAAGTCCAGCCATGCTCCGATCACCACTTTTGATGGTATTTGTTAATGAAGTCAAAGCCAGCCATGCTCTGATCACCAGGTTTTGTCAGTTCTGACCTGGAAACTCCAAAAGCTATGTTAACGCTACTACGATGATAGCAATATAATATATATATATATATGCACAATAAGCATCACACTGAATCATCCTCAAGCCTTGCCATCATCCTGCCGCGGCTGAGTGCCCCTGGCCAATTGCCAAGCGATCTCCGCTTTCAAGCAATCGACCTTCGTCGTCATCCTCGCTATGCTCGGTGCTCGGCACTGAAAGCATCTCCTTTGGGAACTGCCAAGCGACTGACTTACCAAATGGAATTGTCTGAAAATGGGGTACACCCAATATCACCCAATAAATATCAATAAATGCTGCAAAAAATTGGAAAAACGAGGATAAGTCATGATAAACAATTGGATAGAATTGGATACCACATGTCCAGACAAACCTTCCATAGGGACTAGCGGATGCAGCAGGAACTTAAGAGCCTGATTTTGGGACCGCCAAATCAACTCGACAGTTGCCATGTTAGTCATTGAGCGCCCGGACAACTTGATATCCGTTGACTCTCACCAACCCACCAGGGCATGGTCGAACCTTTCACCAACTGACATAAAATCCGGTAATCAAAACTATCATTTGGACATAAACTATAAATGGAGGACCGGAGGTATATCATATCCACACCAAGCTGGAACCAAACACGGCTTTGTCGTCTTGGATCTTTTTCGGTTCTCAAACAAAAAAGGATACCCTTCTTCTCCCCATCATTCTTTCAAGGTTCAACAATACTTTGCAAAAAAGTGAAAGTTATCTCCATATCCCAATAATCACAATATTTAAGGCAACCCTCTTGATGAAACAGAATCCCAACAGCGCCTCCAGTTTCTCGTGACCTTCATTGTGGATGACACCTGTGCTGGAGCTACTGCATAGGTAACGAGTGTGCTGCTGATATGCGATGTAAATTCACACATCATGTGTAGATGTACACACATCATCCTCTATCTATCTATCTATCCATCCAACCAACCAACCAACCAACCATCCATCCATCCATCCATGTATATGCATGTATATATATATATATATATATATCACATTCATGTATATTAATCCTATTATCATATATGCTGCATATCACGCAGCTGGGACCGCGCACAGACTTCTTCTGCCACATCGAGGCCGGTGAGGAACACCTGCGGCTCAGCCATCAATTTCTTTGGGGGATACTACAAGGCGGCCCGCCAATGCGTAAAGGGATGTAAACAGTGATGTTTACACAACAAGCATGGTGATTTAATGGGATGTCTAGTTGATTTATGATAGCTGATTTGGTTTACAACATTTCATAACTAGGGTTTATGGTAGTATAGTTGGATGGGGCTGTAAACCAACTTAAGGGCCCTACCTTGTATGTGGTATTATGATGCATTGATCTGGCTGGTGGTTGTCAACCCATCTGAATAATATGTGTCAATTGACATCATCATCATCATCATCATCATCATCATCATCATCATCATCATCGGTACAAGTTCTCCCCTCTTGGGTCAAAAAATAACACACAATATTTCAAACCACCTAATTACTCTTCAAACATTCAATAAAATGGGTGTGGAAGAAAAAAAACTAAACATGAAAATTCACCAAGACTTTAGACTTGGAATATAAAATGGATATATGATATACCCTCTGGCAATTTAACATAGCTATTGAAAATGACCATTTATAGTGGATTTTCCCATTGAAAATTGAGATTTTCTATAGTTATGTTAGTTTACCAGAGGGTAATGTTGATATAATCAGCAAAACAATTTACGGCCGACTTTCCGATACCACATGGATTTTGTTCAAAGCGGCCTGACACTTCTGATGATCTGCACCGATCCGCCTCGAGGCAACGTATGTTCCATCTGAATGGTCAATGTTATGTAAGTAATGAATAGGAAATAATGGGAATAAGGGAATAAATGTTATATAACCACAGGAAATACTGTAATACGTTATTTTGTTATAATATGTTATCATTAATGTTATCATTATAAATGATTACCAATTCTTAGGAATTGCTTATAATCAATGATTTGTAATGGCAGCCACGGATTGATGACCATGACACCATGACACCATGACCATATCGCCATACCGCCATACACAATCACTTGAGGCACAAGGTTCATATGCCCGGGGAGCTTTGGGGGGGTTGAGTGAAAAATCACTGTGTTGGACTCAGAGCTGCCCCCCTTGCTGAAGCAAGAGTAACTCCAGCTACCGCTAGCTTTCGTGATTTGCGCTGCCCTTCTGAGGCTGTGTTTGCGTGGAAGCTCCAGCAGAACGCTTTGGGCTTCAGTCTTGATGAGATACGAATGATGAATCATGGGCCTATGGGCCCTATGGGTTTGTGATGTTTGTGTTAGAATGAAGGATACCCCCAGAATTCAAATTTGAACCTGTAATGGTTGAACCCATAAACCACTGGATTTGGGGGTGCCTATGTTTGTTGAGACAACCACTGGATTGATCATGATGTCAACTTGCAAATTAAGAAACATCAGAACCGCATGCATTGCAACACATGTTAAATGTAATTCAAATGTAATATCAAATATAATCAAATATATTCATATACAATCATATACAATCATGTTTAAACTTCATTTCAACATATTTCAACAGAGAAGAGCTCATGACACGCTCGGACGCATAGAATTCTTTCGCACCGGTTCTGTCGCCCAAGCCTTCTTTGGGCCTCTGGGGTTGCCACTGCAGGACCGCAATCATCCTTGAGGCTCTAAATAAGGGAAAAGTTTCAGCGGATATGGATGATCTCTGCTTTCCTTCGCCCTTTGATGTTCTGACTCTCGAGGTGTACCAGCAGACACCTGGTCAAATTCATGCAATTGCTGACGCCATTTCGAGAGCTTTCTGTCGAACTGTCGTTTGGGGATTCGAAGTGTCGGGCTAGGAGTTCTGGGATGAGTCGGCAGCCTATCTTCCTTGTTCACCTCAGAGATATAGCGGAGATATTCAGGGCGACTCTTGCCAATCTGGATCTGCTTCCTGCGAGCTGCTGCCCGTCGTGACCATACTTCTTCCTCATCAGAGGTAGGACTACCATCATCTGGGATCTCCCGCAGAGCGCCCACGCTTGTCCCCAGCCAGTCCCAGGTTGACGGATTCTCGTAGAATTCCCACGGTGCGGTCTCCATCCATGGGGTCTCCATTGTGGTACCTGCCAGCCCTGGACCAAAGTTCTTCATTGAATTCATGTCCTCGGACTCCAAAAACGGCTGCCATAGCTCGTTTTTGGCCAACGAATCAGCAGCTGCTTCGGTTTCAGCAGCTGCTTCGGTTTCAGCTTCAGCTTCACTCTCTGCGGCATCATCACTAGTTGTGTCAGCTTCAACTTTCAGAGGTATGCCATCTGCCAAGCCACTTTGGGTCAGCAACGCTTCCAGGAGATCCGCAATCGACAACTGCAGTTTCAGATCCAAATTCAGCATGGGCATCTTTTCTCCATTTGCGCTCTCTAGACTTACTTGAGATGCGCTGGTTAGAAAGCGCACAGCGCAGAACGCCATGGCCCTCTCTGGCCCGCAGAACCGCAGTTGATAAAAGACGTTATGGTGCAGAACTATTTTTTTTCTGCCAGGAGGTTCAGTTTTACCTAAGGTTGGGTATCTAAGACCTGAAGAAAAAAACGACTGGTGCTATCTTCAAATGTGCCAGAAACTTGAGCCAAATGAAAGCATCATCAATCTTCTAATGTGCCTGAAGTCGTTGCCCCTTTGAAAGGCACCTGGTGTCACCAGGGGGCACCACATATTTCTTGCAACAATTCTTCTCCAAGTCCCATTTCTGAGTGCAGCACGTCTCTTCTAGCGGCAAGTAGAAGATCAAGCAACCCTGACAACAGTCAGATGCGCGGGTTCTGAGCACAAGATTCAAGACCTCTTTAGAATCCCTTAAAACCCTAAGCTATCACCAAACGCTGACAGGATCTCAAAGGCAGATTCCAAATGTCCCGAACAAAGAGGAATGAGAAATCCACCTGGGGAATTCCACCCCTTCGTTCGGCAAAAATCTAAAGGAAGAACAATGACCATGTTACCACTCAAAATGTTTAAAAAGGTGTGCCGTTTTCGGATGTTTTCTGTATCCCATCCGCCCATTTGGCCTCCAGTGACTTGTCGGGGTTCATGTTCACCAAGCGTGGGACTTTCTCCGCATCCTGACGAACTCGCTGGTGGCTGCGACTGGACAAAACGGCACCCCCCCGCGCCCGGCCCGGCTGCGGCCTCGAGATCATCGATGCCCGAAATACCAAGCCTCAATCCGGACAGCCCAAGTCCATCTGAATCTCTGGATGTTGATGCTCACCGCATTTCACCGCGAAAAGAAAGTCACCAGCCAGGCAGGTTTGCCAAGGATCAAGGCAGCGTCAGCGCATGTGTTTCAGCCGAACACCAAGTGGCTCTTTCAGAAGCCGCTCTCGAGACAACTTGTGCTCCTGTTGAGGGGCACAAGTAACTCACAACCACTCCCAGATGCTCTTCAAATTCTTCAACCAGAAGACTTTAGGGACTTTAGGTGGTTGGGTCTCTCCAAAATCATGACAGAAACTGGAAGCCCCTAGATTTTTGTATATTCTGAATGGCTTGTAGCCCACCTGCGCTTTCTGCTCGATGTCTGCCTTCTCCATATCCCAACCTTGGCAGTGCCCACCAGCTTTACCCAAATTTGGTGGTTTCCTGGAGATCTTTCCCTCAACCAATGGGAAGTCATGGAAAATGATCTGTTCAAGTCATGTGCCTCATTGCCACCTGCTTCTCACCTCAAGTTTCGAAGGGCTTCATCTTCTGAAAAAACCTGCTCCTGGGTCCCAGGCTGTCCCGAAGACCCTCCAGACCTACCAGCTCCTTCTTCAGATCCTGCCCGCTAAGCCAACAAAAAACCTTTGTCCAAAATAGACCAAAATAGGATAAACAACGATATTTAAAGCCCAATGTATGACTATATAGTTTAATTTGGAAAATGATGATAATCCATTGGGTTTTAGGACACCCTATTATTTTCAGACAAACCCAAATGATGAACTGTATATACATTGGTTTCGGTGGAGTTTGGACTGGCGAAGGATTAACTGCAAACCTGCTGTATAAGGAGCTGACTTCTGTGACGTATTCATTCGGGCAAGAGTGCGTACATGTGCTCAAATGCCGATTCAATTTCGGAGTTCTGATGGCAATTCAGACGGCTGCAGGCTGCAATGAGTGCGGTAATTTCAAAGGGATAACATAGCATAATCAGCAAAATTCAGCATATAATATAATTATGCACAATTGATCACAATTGCCTTCTTCCGCACTAGAAATGACTCTGATGTTGGAAGCATCCAAAACTGAAATACATGCAGTGCCTCCTCACGATGTTGTACTCGCTTCCTGAAGTACGAGTAGCTGCCAACAAGGTACACGTAACCAAGAAATATGTTTTTCACCTAACATGTACCTGATGTACCTGTAATATGAATATGATCAACTGGGCCAAACATCAGAAGAATGCGCTAAGTTTATATGTGAAGCATTGTGAAGCCAAGTGTTTGTGCCAATTGTGCCATTTCCATCGGCACACATTGATGCAACGAGTCTTCCATTACCCTCTGGTAATTTAACATAGCTATGGAAAATCACCATTTTTAATGGGAAAACTCACTATAAATGGCCATTTTCAATAGCTATGTTAGTCATTACCAGAGGGTATGATTTTTGGGAGATTCATCGTTGATGGAAGTCTGAGTCACTGAAGTCACTTTTTGGGCTGGCACATCTCTTGTTCGATCCGCTGTCGCAATTCCACCTCCAAAAAACGATATCGGGCGATCCGCTCTGGAATAGGACTCTTCAGTGCGCTGAGGTCAACTTAAGGAGACCGAGACTATCAAATTCCGTGCCATCCAACAAAAATGAGTAAAGCATGGTAAACCCTAAACCCAATATGCGCATCAATAAGCTGCATTTGGATCAGGGCATGCTAAAAATTCTTGGCACCTCTGTGATGCGGGCAGCCTCCATTCTCTGACGTTCTTCCTCCTCAGGAGCCATACTTCAGCTGATTTCACTGGGATCATCCATTAGTTGGGGGCGCAGTATGACAGTATGATTTATCCAATGAGCGAATTGTGGCAAGTGGCAATTTTGGAGTATACTGAGTATACCCAAGTATACCTCGTTTGAGTAGGGAGATGTACGGATAATGATGATAGACATTTTATTGGCTTTTGGGGACGCTGCAGAAGGCAGCTGAACTCCTCTCTCTGCTCGACGGCTTGGAGCTTTTCCTGCGCCGAAAAGCGTGATTCGCACGACAGAGAGACAACCAAAGCCGTTGAGGCTCCAAGGTCAAAGCAGATATCATGGTTATCATGGCTTTCAACTGAAATGAATGACCACGACCTGAAGTCTCAGGACTTTCCTAAAGTGCGCGTTCCATGGGTTTTCTCGACCTTCCATGCATTTCAGTGGTTGGATGTGGGCAGTCCTGCAGTTCCATCAGGACTGCTTGTCGTTCTTTATCTGCTTGTGAAAGCTCCTCTGCCTATCACTGGTCATGGATCTCACTATATCTCACTGGCAGCAGGGCCGCCATTTGGGGATACTGATACATGATGATCAACGTATGGGTCGAGTCTACAGATACCTCAGAAAAATCCGAATCTTGAGATCCTTTCGTGACAAAAAACATCTGCTTGGTCCATCCAGAAATAGAATCATGTGGGGATGGGTCAAAACCCTGGTACCTAGTGAACCCCAAAATAGCTGGTAAATGGATGTTCATCCCCCTAAAAATGGTATGTATAGGTATTGATCCATACCCATGTCTCTAAGTTACCAAAACGTCCTACTGTGTCCAGCTGAAACACTTTAAAACTCAGTCGAAGCTCAGAGACTGAGACAACTGGCTGTGCATGCAACCCACGAGTGTTTACAGCTGGTGCTTCTGGAAATACATTCGAAATACATTCGAAATACATAGAAAAACCGCACTGAAGAGTGATCCAAACAGCTGGTGCCTTCGGAGCCAAAAGATGACAAAAAAAAGATCCCAGTGTGGTTCCCTAGAACCCACCTTGCTCTGTTGGATGCGCTCCAGCTCTTTTTGCTGGGAGAGCTCACGTTCCTGGTATCATCTTTCAACCAGTCTGCTCTGGGTTTTATCATGTGTTATCACTATCCAATTTATCATAATTTATCCACTATCGAACATATGAGAAGCATATTAGAAGCATATTTCATCATAATTCTGATAACTATCCCATTTTCATACCATTATCCCATACTATGGAAACCACCAACAGTCGTGGTATGATGAAACTGGTGAAGCCTTGAAGACCTCAAGCTGCTTTTGGGCCAAAGTCTCACGCCTCCGCCATTTCGTGGCGGTCAAAAAAGACCGGTCGCAAACGACAACGGGGATCAACATTTCGCAGAGTTACCCTCTGGTAAACTAACATAGCTATTGAAAATGGCCATTTATAGTGGATTTACCCATTGGTGATTTTCCATAGTTATGTTAGTTTACCAGAGGGTAAATGATGATCACTATCTGATGATGGTTGATGATCCTCCAAAAAATGAGTACTATCCTATTTAGTCAATGATCTCCTATTTTTTTTGGATTATTCATACTAAAATCAACCAACATGCCTTACATTTTGACCCCATAAACAACTCCCATTTAAGGGGATTGTTGAAATCGCAGCCATAAAATGATGCTATAAAATGCTGATGACCCTCGGATGGTTTATGGCCTTGGCTTTACCACATTACCCCATGGGGATGGGTCAAGACCGATCATTACCATATTTGGAGGAATAAACATCCATGAAATTCCATGAACCAGCTATTCAAGAATGCCTAGGGTATCATGGTTTTGACCCAAAAAGCATGTGTCAAATCAACCAATCTCTGCTCCATGTGGCCGGCCTCTGAACCTCTCGAAGATGTTGCAGTTCTCGCTCCATCTCAGCCTTGGAAAGCGACGTTATGGTCATTTTCATACGGACAACGATGATCATATCAAATCAATTCAAATCATACATGATCATCCGTTGGAATTGAGAGGTGTTCCTTTTCCCCTAAAATTTTCAGACAACCCCGAATCTGAGAATCTGATTCTGGTTGTCTAAAAATATATACTTTCCGAGAAGGCACCCATCGCTTGCCAATTGCGTGCCAATCACCGTGCAGGATTGTTCAATCTCTGTCCACTTACCAACGATATATGACATTTTTGACATTTTGCTTGGACCTGATTCTACCATATTCTACCCATCTATCCTAGAAGTCGCCGTGCTCAAGTTTGTCTCTACCAATCACGATTAGTGCAGAGCGAGACAACCTGCAACTTTTAGGCCTTCTTCCTGCGCCTGCGATAAGAATAAAGACCAACCGAAGAAAAAAAACTTGGTTTGAACGTGGATCTATCAATTTGTGGTCCCTTGTTTAGGGGGATTATTGTTAGGCGAATGGGATTGCGTTTCTATCACATTGGGTTAACCAACAAGAGGATACCCGCAAATCCAATGGTTTAGTAAATATATTCAATATTACAATAGTTTTAAAAATAGATGCACCTCGCCAAACATCCGCCCGACATGCCAAAAGCACTAAGGTGACGAACTGTGTCTGGGCCTGAACTTTGTTGCACGCTCACCTCTAGCTGTTGTTTGTTTTTTGGTGGTGCTTCCGATGAAAGTGCGTAAGAAGTGACTGATCAAGGTGCGTTGATCCAAGAATGGGAGTAAAAAAAAAACGTTGTCTATGCCTATTTCAGCAGGGAAAATGATGATGAACCACCGCATTTGGGGCAAAGAAGACACCTATTTTCGGACAAACTGTGGGTCTGAAAAGATCTGATTCCCAGATCGTCGGCAGTTCGGGTAAAGATCCGACCTACTGCCACTGGCTCAAACTTATGACCAATCTTCTAGGTCCAGAAGTGTTTCCTTCTGATTCGGGCTTGTCTGAAAATAAAGTTCCGCACAAAACATGCTTATATAATAATCCTATATAATCGATCTTGATTCACATGAAAAAAGGAGTTCTTCTTTTGAGTTCATTCCGCTGAAAAAATACAGGGCGCCTCCTTCTGTTTTTCTTGCTCAATCCTGCCGAGAGCTGGGACTGCAGAACTGAAGCTATTTAAGGCGAACTACCTGAAAGTTTAGGGGAGAACCACCAAATCTTATGGTTTGGTTTATAAAATGTCTATCATCGTCCCCAGAGGAAGAAAAACAAATACCATAAATTGGGGTATCAGGATGTATCCGGTATCCCTTATTTTTGACATTTTTGGGTTAGCATTTTGGAAGCTAATCAGCGAATCCTTCAAGATTGGTTTGGTTTTTCCGCTGTGGCCCAAGAATGTCAGTAGAAACTGGCCCAATCCAACGATAGTTCCACCACTGCTTGCACTACTTACACTAGACCTATGGCAAACAAACCACTTCAAGGACGAGGGATGGCGGGATGGGTCAAAGTTGCCGGTAACCACAGTTTTTGGTCATGTGTGGTACGTTGTGGTACTGTTAAAAATCTTTAGCTATCCAATTTTGGGGCAGTGGTTGTCCAGCCCTACGGTCACTGAAAGATACTGAAAGTCAGTCTGAGGACAGCACTTCAAAGTTCGCAGCATGTCCTCAATTCTTTGCTTTTCCTCTTGCATCTGCTGAGCTAGCTCCTTTCAAAGGGGCTCTGAAGTGGCTGGTATATTCCCAATATATGGGAAAATATGATCATGAACTGATGAACACCATCAAATTGGGATGATATTCCCATAAAATTGGGATGATGTTCCCATCAAAATTTCCAACACACCAATTCCCAGCAAGCCCAGCAAGCCCAGGATGAAGAGTCTTTTCAAGGTCAAGCCGCCTGGTTCTTTTTGGACTCCTCCATCTCGCGTTCGAGTTCATGTTGCAATAGAAGCTTCTGCTGCCTTTCTGCCTGTGGTATCATTGGTATCATCAGACTGCACCATGGGAAATTGTGAGAAAAATATGGATCTGAAGATGGTCCATTAACATCCATTAACCACCTGAAAAGCTTCCAGTTCTCTAAAAGTCCTCAAACTTAGGAGCCACTGAAAAATGGTGCCTCCAATCGAGCTTCAACTTCCTCCTTTTCTTTCGACAGGGTCTCGATCAGTTCCCGCTTGTCCTGGCTCAGGATCCCATCGAGAATGGGTCAAGACCCGGATGGAAATGGAAGGCATATGGATGGAAAATGGATTTCCATCCCCCCAGGGTAGGATATGATAGGTACCCATCCCCTTTCTTCCTGCTCATTTTTCTTTGCATTGGTCTTGATGAGCTTGCAGCGAGCCTTTCGATCAGGAATCACTGAACTCCAATGATTCACGTTCATAGTAAACCCCCAAACAGCTAGAAAAGTAATAAATAGTGCAATAAAATATAGGGTGATCATTGACTGTTCTAGATTCTATCTGTTTGGAGATCATGGCCAAATCATCTTCAGATCTCAGGGCAAAGCTGCGAATTCCAATGTGCTGACGGACTCGTCAAAGTTGCTCCGGGCCGGGCTGACGCAGGCCAGGAGCACCTCAGTTTCCAGGTCGTTCTGGATCTCTGGGATCCCCCAGTCACCAGTCATTGTTTTCAAGATTACCATCTGGTCATGACTAACATAGCCATGGTTTTTCGATGGCCCTAATCGAAATAGATGGTTTACCTATTGATAGCATGGTGATTTTCCATGGCTATGCTAAATAACCAGAGGGTAAGTCATGGTCTAATGATTAGGGATACCATGATAAAAATACCCATTGAGTCAGAGTCATAAGTCACCATGATTAGGTGAAAACATCTAATGATTTATGGAAGATTTGGGGTACCCATTTTGGACAGCAACTGAAAACATCTGCATCACATTGAGGCAAGACTCACAACCACATCGCTTTCTCAGCATCGTTCTCCCTATTTTGTCATGAATTAAATTGACCGTGGGGAGTATGACATGAGTGTATACCTTCTGGTCATTTAACTGCTATGGACAATGGCCTATCCCTACCCGTGAAAAATGGTGATTTTCCAGGCAACCATCGACTCAGGGGTACACTGTTCGGCTGTTGCCACTCAAGGCTTCCTGCACCGCGGCGCGGTCCGGCTCGCTCTGTCTGAAAATCAGGCGGAACACCCCCAAAATCGCATGGTATCTATCCATCATGTTTGTCATATCATACCAGATCATCTCAAATCATATCACATCATATTTGTCATGTTTTAGCACATCATACCTGTCATGTTTCTTTCATAATTTCATCATGGTAAGCCCGTACGTTTCCCATTGATGAGCGGCTTGGCCTTCAGCAGCAGGGTCAATTTGGACTCTCGGAAGACTGGCTGAATACCGGAGCTTCCGGATAATGCCTGCCGCGTTCGGCAGTTTGGCTGCTTAAATAAGCTTCTGGTGGCAAAACGAGTAAAGTCATGTAAACATCAAAGAAAAAAGTTGGTTAAAGATGGTTAAAGCCACTTTAGATGCTTCAGGACCTCTGGGACCCCAAAATCAGAGCAGAGTATGATTCTTGTCATGGCTGTCATGCCCGAAAGTTGCCCTTGCCGCCCTTGCCACTGGTTGGAACATGTTGGAACTGGTTTTTTTTTAATCACTGCCTGGTTTCGTCTTCCGAGATGTCACAGATAACAGCAACAAATAAGTATAATAACTGGGTAAATTATAATAATTCACTAATCTGAATTAAGGCCATTTGGAGATCATTTCCCTTATTAACCATAGTTCCAGTGAGGTCGCAGTGAGGTCGTTATAATTTACCCAGATAATAAGTAGAATAACTAATCCCTCCCCCCAAGGAACCCAGCGGCATTGGATCTCTGAAAAATTTCGGGGTCCACGAAGTGTGGGAGAATCTCCCAGGATTTCGCACCTGGATGACTCGGCTCAAGGACGACAGCGACTGATTGATGGCAATGCCTTCCTACAGGATCTGGTGCGGAGGGAAAGCGAGGGGTCAGGGCTTGTGGGGATATGATGGATATGGGGACGGTGAAAAATGATGTTTGAATCAAAATCAATAACCGAACAAACCAATGACGCCTTCCATTGGATTGTGACTCTAGACTTTGCCCATGCTTGCCGAGCAGTAAATAGCTCCAAAATGATCCGAAATGATCCAATATGGTTTATCTGCCTGTAGCCTCTCTCCAGATGCATGGGTCTTCTTCTGCTTCTCACTTCCTGCAAGATCCTGCGCAGTAAAAGGATCGCTTCTGTGTATCTGCATGTGCAGCAACCCACCAAAGTCTACCAAACACAAATCCTGCGTTCCTACGTCTGCCTACTGATACATAATATGTTTGTCAATTTGGTGTCTACTTAAATGCAACTGCATGTAGGCCACCATCTTTAAACATTGCCATCCTGTGCCATCCTGTAGTCTGGATCTTAGAACCCAGCCACGAAGTGAATGCAGGATTGCAGGTCTTTGGCCGTTGCCCTCAGCATCGATGGAATGTGTGTATCCAAGTGTCGAACACGAAAAAAACATGCAACGCAACTTGGGTGGTTGTATCCTACTAGTTGCACAATTATGTATCCCAAACATGATGCAACAACTCTGACAGGGAAAAAAAGAAACGCTCCACGGCAAACTCGGAAGTGTGTTGATTTGGGCGCCTAACCCCGAGTAACTCAAGCGGATGTCCAAAGTGAAGACCGCGTGGGAGCGGGAGGAGTTGGCATTCATGCTGGTAGCCCCTGGCAAAAGACAGCTAGAGGTCACTGTTGCGGCCCTGGATCAGCCAAACTTACCCTCTGGCAATTTAACATACTGTAGCTATTGAAAATGGATGAAAATGGCCATTTATAGTTGATAAAACCAATTGAAGATGGTGATTTTCCATAGTTATATTAGTTTACCAGAGGGTATCCAACTCTGCCACCCCTTCCGCCCACCTACTGCACGGTTCTTGGCGCCAAAGTCCAAGAGCTCGTGTACCTGGGAAACCCGGGGACCATATTGATCAACAGCTACACTCTGGCTCCAACAAAGGGCTGGGTGGCTAAAAAAGATGCAAAATATATGTTCATCATAACATACCATCATAAACAACCCATCATAAATAATCCATCATCATTAAAATCTAGATATATATGTTTCTTCATCATAAAACCATCTATATGATGAAGAAACAGTCATATCGAGATTTTAATGTTGAATAATTATATTCTAAAATCATCATTATAATAATCATTATGATATTGGTATGATAATGTATTATATAATGGTATATCATAGATTATACCATAGATTATTTATACTATGTTAAACCGTCTATATGGTCATTATAATCATATTCTAAAACCATCATTGTCTGGTTGGTGGTTTTAAGAATCTTGAAAAATATTAGTCAATGGGAAGGATTATCCCATATATTATGGAAAATAAAAAATGTTCCAAACCACCAACCAGTTATAATCATACCATATCATCATCATACCATCACTAAACCCATCATACCTGGCGGCGCACCTCGTGACTTGTCGTGACAGGACTTTGGATCAAGCCCGGAACATGTGGGCCCAAGGTTGGGTGGAGCCTGCAAAAATGCGGCCAAAAATAAGCTTTTAGCCACCAACATGGGGATATCACTGGGATATATACATATGTATATTATATTATATATATTATATAGTATAGTATAGTATAATATAATATAATGTAATATAATATAACATAATATAATATAATATAACACAATACAATATAACACAATATAATATAACACAATATAACACAACACAATATAACACAATATAATATAATATAATACAATACAATATAATATAATATAATATCATAGTCATATAATATAATATAATACAATATAATATAACATAATATAATACGCATATGCTATCATACACATATGAATATATGGGAGATGCAATCATAAAGCTACCATTTAGGGGATGATTCTTGGAAAGAACATGTCTGGTCATGTTGGGGATGGTTTTGAACTGCCAGACTCACAAGGTCGCGGTCACCAGACAGGATGCTGGCGTTGGTTGGACCCGTTGTCCTGATCTTTTGACAAGTTCTACATCGGCAAAATGTGGGATGATGATGGATCATGGGCACTTCATGTTGCCATCTTTGGCCCCGCCTCACTTGAAGATCAGTGCGAGTGTTCACCAACAAGTCATACATTTTTTCCTCCGGGAAAAACACAGTACCGCCATAACCCGGTTCTTGGAGTTCTAGTGTGCCATCTCCAGTTGAATCAAAATCATGGCCGTATATGTGGATGGACAATGATCAGGACATACATCTACCCGGATGTATCTGTGTATATATCTATATAGATATATAGATATATAGATATACTTATACTTTTACCTATCTAGTTCACTAGTTCTCTAATGATTTATCTGTTCATGTATATTGTGTCTATAAGTATACAGATCGCATGTTGATACGTATACATGTGTATATATATAGAGATATGTAATATACAAATGTATTTACTAATTATGTTAATGTATGTTCTACAAATATGAGTACAGGTGTATGTACATGTACATGTAATGTCAACCCTGGATTAATAAACCCCTAGGCTGTTTAATTGGGCGGGTACCATTTGTGTATCATATTGTGACTATTTGGAGTCTCCCGGAGGGTACCCCCACAATTAATAAACCATGGTTTATTAATCCGGAGTTGACATTATATGTATCTATACACCTTAAATTAATACAATATCTAATTGATCTATATCAATTCAATTAATCTCTATATTAATGTGGATACTATCGTTTCAAACGACTCGCTCGTCTCCTGGTAGATCTCCAAATAGCTGGCCAGAACCTTATGGGCAAAAACTATCACTATCGCCTCAATAGATTTGCAAAAAATCTGAGGGATCCTGACAGTCGTCTGCAAGGGTGTACCTTCTTTCTGGACTTGTTCCTTTTGCCTGGCGATCAACCGATCAACCGGGCCGATTCTGCAACAAAAATGAATGTCTAACGAAAATAACTTTTTTTTGCAGCTCTAAAATGTCGATAAAGCTCTAAAAACCATGTGATTTTGAATCAACCGGGTATTTTCCGTTCACCTCCAACAATTGTTGCTAGAAAACTGGATGTTCTTTCAAAGAAGACCAGGCACAAATATATATATATATATATATTACATATAGATATAGATAATATCTATATTATGATATAGATATATGTTTATGTACTTATATATATACACATTTGTTTACATATATATACATATATATATAATGTATATAATATTATATATATATATTATAGAGATGGCTTTAAACCTTTCACCCATCTTTTCTTGCTGCGTCAACCAAAAGGCACTTCTCGATCATCTCGAAGAGGCGTTCGCAGGACCTGGGCCTCAAGAACTCGAGAGCTATGAATATCTTAATAGCTATTACTCTCTGGTAAACTAACATAGACCCTGAAAATCACCAATTTGTAGTAGAAACTAATCTTCTAACCCCTATCTGCCAGGGTCTATGTTAATTTACTGGAGAGTAATTATATATGATCTATAATAGATGTTAAGTGATTGTAATAGATATATAAAAATAGTGTAAGGATATATGTATATATATAGTGTGTGTGTGACTATGGAAGATAATTTCATATGAAATCATTACATTGCAAAATACTGCAAGTATCGGGTGGGATATTATAAAAATGATAGCGGCCAGAAGGATTATAATTAATAGTAAATCAACAATCGAGTGACATGGAAACTATTTTTCTACAGTTCTGCTCAAAATTATATCAGTTTTTTCCTGCAATTGTTGGATATGATAGTAGTGTTAGTTAATCATCGACAACGGTTTTTACAACAAAATTGTAAAATAGAAAAAAAAAAACAACAATAGGGTGTATATGACATGGGTGTTACAATCAAGCAGACATCGTCTTACAACAGAATTTTACAATTAATGTCATAATGTTGGGGTTGGGGGGAATGGGATACAATTTCATTTTCATGTACAATATACATGTGATCATGTGTGTGTAACAGAATATGATATGAAATGCGTTCTTTTCAAAAGCATGAGGAGATTTACAATACACAATATGGCCATTAATTTGGCACATTCGACTTTAAACCTGGGATGAAATGGGTTGCCCTGTGAAAACCACATAGCCTCGAAACCTCCTATGCATTGCTATTCCCGATTTGATATGTCAACAGCTCACACTGAAAAGAACGGCCGACGCCTTCAAATTTGGAAACACGAAACAGCTGGACATATTTGATGTGCCTACAATCAATCTTGGTGTGGGTCAAACCAGTCAAACCATGGTCCCGTGCCGTTCGCACTAACAAGAACTCGTAGTTGTAGCTATAGACGTTCATCAACAAAGATACGACCACTGCACCCATCCCTATCTGCGGTTGCTTTTTGGGGAAAGCATCAGAATTTGTGTCTGCGCAGCAGTTTGCAGACAAGAAGCAGGAGGCCTTTCTCTTTCTCGCTTGCAGGATCACCCAGCCTGAGAGCAGCGAACCCCCGGCCTCCAGCATCTGCTGAAAAGGGTGGTACCAGCTCAAAGTTTCCGGTCCACTGTTTGGACAGGGAATGACGGGGAACACCAACTCGCTATGTTTTGAAGCCCGGCAGCAGCTTTTTCATCTCAAGCTGCCCCACCAACGAGGACTTCAATCTGTGCACCACTGCTTGAGCAGGCGGTGCACAGGAACTGAGGGCGTCATGATGCGTCATGGCGTGTTGAAAACCTGAAAACAAACGAATCCACATGAAGCTCACAGAAGAAAGCTGAGTGTGGAATTGTGGAACAACCGAAGCTGAGGTGCTTACCACGACACTTCGCACATAAAGTGGTGAGATATGTATTACCTTCCTATCAAAATACCAATCTTCCGTTTCCTAGCCAACTCTATCCTATTCTACTCTTATCGTATCATCTTGCCTTATCTTATCTTATCTGATCTTATCTATTCTATTCTATTCAGGATGTATGCACAGCACGGCAGCAAGTGCCGTACCAACAAATCTATGCAATTCGATCCGAAACACAACCGGTTTCACACAAAAACATACGCAATGACAGAGGCACTCTTCACGCATGTGATGTGTGAGCAAGTGAATTCCTACACGCGTCCACACGGGTTGTCACCTGAGCTTCATGGGCAAGAAGACCCGCTTGTTAAAAATATATAGCCACAACCAGCTCTTGAGTAGTCTCCGCGAGCATGGCAGGCTTCAAAGCAACAGGATGGCTGGCGTACAAAAAGGCAAAAGGAAGGCCATGTGGGTAGACAGGATCTGCTATTATAGGCCTCAAAGTCGCGAACACGGCCCTGCTTCGCAAGGTGTTCAAAAAGCCAGACGGCCATGGCAAAAGCCGAAAGGTGGCGCGGCACCGGCTGGGTGGGCTCACGGTGCCGACGGTGCCGCGGTTCTCTCCAACCCTGTCCATGTCTGGAACAAACTGTGATCATGTGACATGCCAGTGACATGTGAGTAGTATAACCCTTTGGCTTAGTAGATCCACATTGCATGGTCCACCACTTCCCCATAAGCTGTGATGCATTCTGGACAATGATACAACCTAGTGTCAATCAAACAAATTCAATTGCAACCAGGCCTGTCCCAAACACTTCTTTGCTTGTAAGATTTCGGGCATCAAAGAATATGTGTAGCACTGCAGAATGTTCACATTGAAGGATATATATATATGTATATATATAGGTATTTGTACAGAGTATGTGAATGTATGTGATATACTTATGCCTTCACTTGGGGGAAACCGAAGTGAGTCGATGCCACTTTTTCTTAGCTTAACAAAGCAGCCTGTTCCTTTCTCTGACCTGCAGTTGCTGCCGGCATGAAATATCAGCAATCTCATTCCCAAATGGCAGCGGTTGGACTTGCGTGAGCTGAGTGCAATCAACCGAGATAGTTGGCTGTGCAAATCCATTGACGTGATCCAATTGTCAAGTGCAAGTTCGATCGAGTTTGCACAGTTTGATGGGTTAATGGACTTGCAATGTCGGTGCACTCTTCTCCTGGGCCTTGCCTCCAAAAAGTCAAACTAAAAAATCCAGTGATACCTCCGAATCAGCAGATTGGTCTCCTGCGGATCTTCCATGGCGCATGTGTCGCATGTTTCTCTGCGATAAAGCAAGTTGGCCAAATGGTGTGGCACACCCCTCGACATGTTGGCCAGGTTTTAGAAGAAAATACATTCGACCTCCTTTCACTACAGCAAAATTTGGGATCAACAACAAAAAAACATTGGGAAAACAAACAACTGTTCAAATGCCGATTTTGATGTTGAAAGATATCAATGTCTTTCTAGGTTTGGTTGTTCGCCGACAAAAGCAATGCCACACCATCCATTTGATGATCCCCAGCCGCCGGCCCATCACCAATCAAACTGCAAAGGCATCCCAATTGTCGTGGCCTGCAACGGCAAAAACAGCGGACACTGGAGATCGAAATGACCCAAATTGGCGATATGAGGGTTTCCATAAATGGGCGTACCCCAAAAACGGTAGGTTTATAATGGAAAATCCCATTAAATGGATGATTTGGGGGTACCCCCATTCTAGGATCTTGCCAATCACCTTTAATGCCACAATTTTGGATTTCAATAATAATCCCATAATGATCTTTGGCTTAAAAATCCCATTATAACGGATTCAAACCATCAAATATTCCGTAATCTCGAATGTCATCCTGCTGAGAGCAATCTCATCTTTGGATCGAACATCTTCGAGCGCCTTCAGGGACTCCGGGATGAAGCCTCGCGGCTGATCAACCCATGGCTGCGGGAGAATCAGTGAGAATCATCTTGGGGAGGGAGAACAATGAAAATATCGTGTAATAGACCGATATGATTATGTGTATATGTCCATAGTTTTATACTATACAGACTATACAGTATACATATATATATATATCAGGGTTTGCCAACGAATCAAGAGTTCACGGCCACCTCGTCTGCGTCCCCTTCACGATTTCGTCGTCCGACGAGTGTCTACCCCTGAACACACGCAAGCCGCCAACTTGGTAAAGAACCGGATTCCCGACTTAGATAACCCTCAGTATTGATTTGTATTGTACAATATATTTAACATTCATACATATATATATATATAGAGATAGATAGATAGATAGATAGATAGATAGATAGATAGATAGATAGATAGATAGATAGATAGATAGATAGATAGATAGATATGAGGATATATATATATATATATATACATACAACTATATATGTATATGCATTCATACGTATTTGAGGATAGACATATATATATATACATGCATTCATACATACATCACATTACATTAAACTACGTCACATCAGATTGCATTACGTTACATTACAGTACATTAAATTTTAATACATATTTAAACAAACAATATATATATATATATTTAATATAAATAAATATACAATCAAAGGAAGTTGGGAAGCAATACTTCCGTGTTACGGACAAATAGAATTGTGAGACTTGACATTGATGAAGGGTGGTGTGAGACTTGACCTTGACATCACATAACAATACATCACAAAAGAATTGACATTGATGAAGGGTGGTGTGAGACTTGACATCACATAACAATACATCACAAAAGATTGACATTGATGAAGGGTGGTGTGAGACTTGACATCACATAACAACGCATCACAAAAGAATTGACATTGATGAAGGGTGGTGTGCGACTTGACATCACATAACAATACATCACAAAAGGGAAGTGGTGAGGAAGGGAAGTGGTGACGAAGGGAGTGTGGTGACTTTGGGAAGTGGTGACTAAGGGAAGTGGTGACGAAGGGAAGTGGTGAGGAAGGGAAGTGGTGACGAAGGGAAGTGGTGACTTTGGGAAGTGGTGACGAAGGGAAGTGGTGAGGAAGGGAAGTGGTGACGAAGGGAAGTGGTGAGGAAGGGAAGTGGTGACTTTGGGAAGTGGTGACGAAGGGAAGTGGTGACTTTGGGAAGTGGTGACTAAGGGAAGTGGTGGTGAAGCGAATGGTGCAAAATGCATTGTAATGGCTGCATGAATGTTGCATGGGCTTTGTTTTGGGGAGGAAGCAGGAGCACAAAAGCTTGTGTTTTTCCGTGTAAAGTGGCTGCGGCCGGCGATGAAAGGTACCTCGTGCGTGCGGCGGGTGCGGCTGCGGCCGTTTCAGCCGCGAATGTGTTCCTCCTCTGTGTTCTGCAACGAGTGGTTGTTCCTGTGTGCGTAGTTCTATGCGTGTCTTGAATCTGTGGTTGCAGATCGCAGTGGAATGGCTGCATGATTGTTGTCATCTGGTGTTGCCATGTGCGTAGATCCGTGCAGGTTTGCGACGTGATGCGGCGAAACGCATTGTAATGGCTACGTGAATGTTCCATGGGGCTTGTGTTGGGAAGGAAGCAGGAGCACGAAAGCTTGTGTTTCTCCGTGTAAAGTGGCTGCGGCCGGCGATGAAAGGTACCTCGTGTGTGCGGCGGGTGCGGCTGCGGTCGTTTCTGCCGCGAATGTGTTCCTCCTCTGCAACGAGTGGTTGCAGTTCCTGTGTGCGTAGTTCTATGCGTGTCTTGAATCTGTGGTTGCAGATCGCAGTGGAATGGCTGCGTCAAGGTTGCTTGGTGCCGCGGCTGCATGCGTAATACTTTTGTCTTTTGCAGCTGAAGATCGTAAATCGTATTGGAGTGGCTGTATCCAGGCTGCGACAGTGATTTGTCAGCAGATGTTTGCAATTTTGGCGCTAGTAATTTTCCTTTTAAAAAACCTATTAAAAAGTGCTTTAAAATCGTCTTTTTTCTGCTTTGGCGTCGAGATCCGGTTTTGGAGCTGCAATT
>CAMXCT020002310.1:95000-105299 GCA_947184155.2 Cladocopium goreaui | reverse complement strand
CCCCCCCCGTTTTGAGGGTACCTAAAATCGGAAAAAAGCGCCGTTTTGACACATTTTTCGGACGATTTTTCGCTTTTCGAAAGTCACAAAATGCTGTAAATTACAGCATTTTTGCGTTTTGACGTCTTTTGCGGGAGCAATGAAAAAACGCAGAAAATGCTGTAAATACCAATACTTTTTAGACCGGAGATGCACAAAACACTGCAAATACCAGTGTTTTTGAAAGCAAAGCAAAAAAACACTGTAAATTACAGCATGTTTGGCAAGTTTATCGCAAAAAATGCTGGTATTTACAGTGTTTTTGCAATTTCAAGAAAACGTGGAAGGCACGAAACACTGTAAATAGCGGTGTTTTGGCCACTTTTAGACGCCGAAACGCTGGTATTTACGCAGTTTTTTGCCCGTGGCGGCGCCAAACCCCTGTAAATTACAGCATTTTCTTCCCTTTCTGAACCGATTTTTTTCCTTGATGAACGCAAAAAACGCTGGTATTTACGCGTTTTTCAAAAAATCGAAGATCGTGACGTGAACGAAACCCTGTAAATAACAGTGTTTTAGCCACTTTGGGGGACTAAAACTGTGGTATTTACGCGGGTTCTTGCCATCTGACAGCGCAAAATGCTGTAAATTACAGCACTTGGTGCGCTGTTTATGTTCAATTTTTTAACCTGCGATGCTTTCACCTGTTCTTTGCATTCTTCCACAAGAAACAAAATGCTGTAAATTACAACACTTTGTGCGCATTTGTGCGATCTTTGGGTTCAATTTTTTAACTGGACGACAGCGTGACCCGAAAGAAAGCTGGATGGAGTTTGTGCGCTGTTTATGTTCAATTTTTTAACCTGCGATGCTTTCACCTGTTCTTTGCCTTCTTCCACAAGAACCAATGTTGCAGATTGAAACTGGACGACAGCGTAGGGAGGAGTCGCACAGAAGCTTTTACACACACAGGGGCTTTTACACAGAGAAGTCTTTACACAAAGGAGCTTTTTACGCACAGAAGGTTTTACACAGCGAAGTCTTTACTCTAAGGAGCTTTTGCACGCAAACGTCTAGGAGCCTTTACACACAGAAGCTTTTACACGAAGAAGTCTTTACACAGAGGGGTTTTTACACACAGACGCGTTTGCACACAGAAGCTTATTTTACACAGAGAAGCCTTCACACAGAGGAGCTTTTACACACAAAAGCATTTACACACAGCAGGCTTTTACACACACAGGGGCTTTTACACAGAGAAGTCTTTACACAAAGGAGCTTTTTACACACAGAAAGTTTTACACAGAGAAGTCTTTACTCTAGGGAGCTTTTGCACACAAATATCTAGGTGCTTTTTCACACAGAAGTTTTTACGCCAAGAAGTCTTTACACAGAGGGGTTTTTACACACAGACGCATTTGCACACAGAAGCTTTGACACAGAGAAGCCTTTACACAGAGGAGCTTTTACACAAAAGCATTTGCACACAGCAAGCTTTTACACACACAGGGGCTTTTACACAGAGAAGTCTTTACACAAAGGAGCTTTTTACACAGAAGCTTTTACACAGAGAAGTCTTTACTCTAAGGGGCTTTTTACACACAGATGCGTTTGCACACAGAAGCTTTTACACAGAGAAGCCTTCACACAGAGGAGCTTTTACACACAAAAGCGTTTATCACACACAGCAAGCTTTTACACACACAGGGGCTTTTACACAGAGAGGTCCTTACACAAAGGAGATTTTTACACACAGAAGGTTTTACACAGAGAAGTCTTTACTCCAAGGAGCTTTTGCACACAAACGTCTAGGAGCTTTTTCACACAGAACTTTTTACTCGAAGACGTCTTTACACAGAGGGGTTTTTACACACAGACGCATTTGCACACAGAAGCTTTTACACAGAGAACAGAGGAGCTTTTACACACAAAAGCATTTACACACAGCAGGCTTTTACACACACAGGGGCTTTTAATGGCTTTTACACAGAGAAGTCTATACACAAAGGAGCTTTTTACACACGGGAGCCTTTTGGAAGCAAATTTCGGCCTTTTGGCGGCCCCTCGGCCGGCTATTGAATTTCTCTTCTGGGATCATTGGGAAACGGCCGTTTTTGGCCAAATCCTGGCCGGGAGCCTTTTGGAAGCAAATTTCTGCCATTTGGCGGCCCCTCGGCCGGCTATTGAATTTCTCTTCTGGGATCATTGGGAAACGGCCGTTTTTGGCCAATTCCTGGCCGGGAGCCTTTTGGAAGCAAATTTCTGCCATTTGGCGGTCCCTCGGCCGGCTATTGAATTTCTCTTCTGGGATCATTGGGAAACGGCCGTTTTTGCCCAAATCCTGGCCGGGAGCCTTTTGGAAGCAAATTTCTGCCATTTGGCGGCCCCTCGGCCGGCTATTGAATTTCTCTTCTGGGATCATTGGGAAACGGCCGTTTTTGGCCAAATCCTGGCCGGGAGCCTTTTGGAAGCAAATTTCTGCCATTTGGTGGCCCCTCGGCCGGCTATTGAATTTCTCTTCTGGGATCATTGGGAAACGGCCGTTTTTGCCAAAACCTGGCCGCAAGGTTTTACACAGAGAAGTCTTTACTCTAAGGAGCTTTTGCACACAAACGTCTAGGAGCCTTTGCACACAGAAGCTGTTCCACGAAGAAGTCTTTACACAGATATATAGCTTTCATTCACAGACGCGTTTACACACAGAATCTTTTACACAGAGAAGCGTTTACACAGAGAATTTTTTTACACAGTGAAATCTTTACACAGACGCGCTTTCACACAGAGAAGCTTTCACACACAGAAGCTTTTACACAAAGAAGTCTTTACACAAAGTGGTTTTTACACACAGCAACTTTTACACGCAAAAGCTTTTACACAGAGAAGCCTTCAGCCAGAGGAGCTTTTACACACAAAAGCGTTTACACACAGCAAGCTTTTACACACACAGGGGCTTTTACACAAAGAAGTCCTTACACAAAGGAGCTTTTTACACACAGAAGGTTTTACACAGAGAAGTCTTTACCCTAAGGAGCTTTTGCACACAAACGTCTAGGAGCTTTTTCACACAAAACTTTTTACACGAAGAAGGCCTGACAGAGAGGGTTTTTACACACAGACGTGTTTGCACACAGAAGCTTTTTTTACACAGAGAAGCCTTTACACAGAGGAGCTTTTACACACAAAAGCATTTGCACACACAGGGGCTTTTACACAGAGAAGTCTTTACACAAAGGAGCTTTTTACACACAGAAGGTTTTACACAGAGAAGTCTTTACTCCAAGGAGCTTTTGCACACAAACGTCTAGGAGCCTTTACACACAGAAGCTGTTACACAAAGAAGTCTTTACACAGATATATAGCTTTCACACACAGACGCGTTTACACACAGAGGCTTTTACACAGAGAAGCCTTTACACTTTACACAGAGAGTTTTTACACACCGAAGCTTTTACACACAGTGAAATATTTACACAGACATTTCGCACAGAGAAGCTTTCACACATAGAAGCTTTTACACAAAGAAGTCTTTACACAAAGTGGTTTTTACACACAGAAACTGTTACACACAAAAGCTTTTACACAGAGAAGTCTTTGCACAGAGGCGTCTTGACATGAAATCACAAGTTGAAATTGGCAGCAGTTCTTCGGGAAAAACCCTTGGCAGGAGCTTTCGGGCACTCACTTGCTCCCCAAAAAAGCCGTCTATTTCCAACAAAGTTCCTGTTCCATGTTTTTTTTTCAAAAAACGTAAGGAATATATTCCTGAAGCAGGTCCCCATCCAAAAGCTTTCCAGCCCCCACACTGCGATGAAATGGAGGGCCGAGAAATCCGGCGGAGCTAGCCCTTAAAATTCGGCTCCGCCGGCTCCCCACGAGTGGCTTGCCCTACGAGCGTCCCAGAGCGACTAGAGCTCTATGGTGAGGCGCGCCCCAAGCCGCCGACCCTCCGACGCCGGGCCCCGAAAAACACCAAAAATCCTTCAGGAGGGTGGGGGAAAGCTTTTTGGCCGGAATCCGGGTCGCTCATAAGCGTCTCCAAGAGCAAAAGGGCCCCCCCCCCCGTTTGGAGGGTACCTAAAATCGCAAAAAAATGCCGTTTTGACACATTTTTCGGACGATTTTTCGCTTTTCGAAAGTCACAAAATGCTGTAAATTACAGCATTTTTGCGTTTTAACGTCTTTTGCGGGAGCCATGCAAAAACGCAGAAAATGCTGTAAATACCAATACTTTTTGGACCCGAGATGCACAAAACACCGCAAATACCAGTGTTTTTGAAAGCCAAACAAAAAAACACTGTAAATTACAGCATTTTTGGCGGGTTGATCGCAAAAAATGCTGGTATTTACAGTGTTTTTGCAATTTCAAGAAAACGTGGAAGGCACGAAACACTGTAAATAGCGGTGTTTTGGCCACTTTTGGACGCCGAAACGCTTGTATTTACGCAGTTTTTTGCCCGTGGCGGCGCCAAACCCCTGTAAATTACAGCATTTTCTTCCCTTTCTGAACCGATTTTTTGCCTTGATGAACGGAAAAAACGCTGGTATTTACGCGTTTCCCAAAAAACGAAGATCGTGACGTGAACGAAACCCTGTAAATAACAGTGTTTTAGCCACTTTCGGGGACTAAAACTGTGGTATTTACGCGGGTTCTTGCCATCTGACAGCGCAAAATGCTGTAAATTACAACACTTTGTGCGCTGTTTATGTTCAATTTTTTAACCTGCGATGCTTTCACCTGTTCTTTGCATTCTTCAACAAGAAACAATGTTGCAGATTGAAACTGGACGACAGCGTGACCCGAAAGAAAGCTGGATGGAGGAGTCGCACAGAAGCTTTTACACATACAGGGGCTTTTACACAGAGAAGTCTTTAAACAAAGGAGCTTTTTACACACAGAAGGTTTTACACAGAGAAGTCTTTACTCTAAGGAGCTTTTGCACACAAACATCTAGGAGCCTTTACACACAGAAGCTGTTACACGAAGAAGTCTTTACACAGAAGGCTTTTTACACAGAAGCTTTTACACAGAGAAGCCTTCACACAAAGGAGCTTTTACACACAAAAGCATTTACACACAGCAAGCTTTTACACACACAGGGGCTTTTACACAGAGAAGTCCTTACACAAAGGAGCTTTTTACACACAGAAGGTTTTACACAGAGAAGTCTTTACTCTAAGGAGCTTTTGCACACAAACGTCTAGGAGCTTTTTCACACAGAACTTTTTACACGAAAAAGGCCTGACAGAGAGTTTTTACACACAGACGCGTTTGCACATAGAAGCTTTTACACAGAGAAGCCTTTACACAGAGGAGCTTTTACACACAAAAGCATTTGCACACAGCACTCTTTTACACACACAGGGGCTTTTACACAGAGAAGCCTTTACACAAAGGAGCTTTTTACACACAGAAGGTTTTACACAGAGAAGTCTTTACTCTAAGGAGCTTTTGCACACAAACGTCTAGGAGCTTTTTCACACAGAACTTTTTACACGAAGAAGGCCTGACAGAGAGAATTTTTACACACAGACGCGTTTGCACACAGAAGCTTTTACACAGAGAAGCCTTCACCCAGAGGAGCTTTTACACACAAAAGCATTTACACACAGCAAGCTTTTACACACACAGGGGCTTTTACACAGAGAAGTCCTTACACAAAGGAGCTTATTACACACAGAAGGTTTTACACAGAGAAGTCTTTACTCCAAGGAACTTTTGCACACAAACGTCTAGGAGCTTTTTCACACAGAACTTTTTACACGAAGAAGGCCTGACAGAGAGAGTTTTTACACACAGACGCGTTTGCACACAGAAGCTTTTACACAGAGAAGCCTTTACACAGGGGAGCTTTTACACACCAAAAGCATTTACACACACAGGGGCTTTTACACAGAGAAGTCTTTACACAAAGGAGCTTTTTACACACAGAAGGTTTTACACAGAGAAGTCTTTACTCTAAGGAGCTTTTGCACACAAACATTTAGGAGCCTTTACACACAGAAGCTGTTACACAAAGAAGTCTCTGCACAGATATATAGCTTTCACACACAGTCGCGTTTACACACAGAAGCTTTTACACAGAGAAGCCTTTACACTTTACACAGAAAGTTTTTACACACGGAAGCTTTTACACACAAACATTTAGGAGCCTTTACACACAGAAGCTGTTACACAAAGAAGTCTCTGCACAGATATATAGCTTTCACACACAGTCGCGTTTACACACAGAAGCTTTTACACAGAGAAGCCTTTACACTTTACACAGAAAGTTTTTACACACGGAAGCTTTTACACACAGTGAAATCTTTACACAGACGTTTCACACAGAGAAGCTTTCACACACAGTAGCTTTTACACAAAGAAGTCTTTACACAAAGTGGTTTTTACACACAGACACTTTTACACACAAAAGCTTTTACACAGAGAAGTCTTTGCACAGAGGCGCCTTTACACGAAGTAACAAGTTGAAATTGGGAGCAGTTCTTCGGGAAAAACCCTTGGCAGGAGCTTTCGGGAACTCACTTGCTCCCCAAAAAAGCCGTCTATTTCCAACAAAGTTCCTATTCGATGAACTTTTTTCAAAAAACATAAGGACTATATTTCTGAAGCAGGTCCCCATCCAAAAGCTTTCAAGCCATCACTGCGATGAAATGGAGGGTCGAGAAATCCGGTGGAGCCGACGAGGGGCGTCAGCCCTTAAAATATACACACACACATATATATATATATTATAATCATATTATATAAATATATACATTACATTGACAAGCATCCCCAAAGTCACATCCTCGCATGTCCGTACGGAGGCCACGGAGAGCAACTTGGAAAATCGTCGGTTTTGTTGAAGGTGATGACATGGTGATGACCACAACCAGAATTGCCCATGGATTCTTCCACTGAATCGATGTTTCAATTTTCTACTGGGGTTCACCAACAGCAATTAGCACAGGCTGAGTTCAATTTATTTCACCTACGCTCTGGTAATCAGTTTCAATGGCTGGAAATTCCTTCATTGACTTCTATGATTTTCCCAGCCAACGAATCACCTCGGTCGTTCGTGTCGGCATGTCCCGAAAAACCCAGCGGGCCGCGGGGTGGGGAAAACCCCCAAGCACCAACCGGCTCCAAGTCACGATGCGACCAATCACCCCATTGCCCGTGTAGAAGATGTGATCCCACTTCCGCGCCAAGAGCTCGGTGGATTCCGCAACACCACCAAGGTACGTTCGAAAGGTCTTTGGGTCCATGTACTTGTCGCACAAATCCTTGGTGGGAAACAGATCAGTTGGTGAACTTGGTGGATCGGTGAAGCAATCAAAAAAAATGGCTGTTTGGTTGTAGTGGACCCAGTAGAATATGGAATTACATGAGCGGTTACTTACACTTGTATGCTAAAAATTACAACTTGGCTCTGGAAAACTTCACCACATGACTCTCTCCAAACCGGACTTCTTGTATTTCCAGGACAACTGTGGGGACAGTTGTTGAATTTTTTTTAAGGGTACACGTTCTGAATGTACCACATCAATTATTCTTTGGATCATTGAATGATAAACTAACAATATTTCAGGCCAAAAAACCATCATTTAATCCATCCTTCATGATACTATTTAGTTCGAGCTTCACCATGTCATCAGCTCATTGTCTCACCATCATTTCATCTCAACCATTTCATGAAGCATATGTATGTTTCCTAAGCCATGGGCGTACCCAAAAAATGGATGGTTTGTAGTTTATAGTGGAAAATCCAATTAAAATGGATGATTTGGGGCTACCTCCAGCTTAGGAAACTTTCATATGATTCCACCCTCCCTTGTTTTACTACCATCTCAATCAAAATATTCACAATCGCATCTCACAATCATCTCAATCTCAGTTCGATCTCGGTTCTGATCCTTTCGCGAACCTTTCGCCATACGAATCCATCACTGATTCACCGTCGAGTCAAGATGATTCCATCACCATGTTGCCAACATCAACGTGTTTTACCCGCACAACATGCCACAATGATCCATCCATTCACCATGTCCCCAGCCCGTTGCCATCCATTCAGCAGCTTGGTCACCATCCTTCACCATCATGTCACCATCATTTCACTATCATTTCACCATCATTTCACCATCATTTCACCATCACTGCCCGGACCCAGAATTCCCATGTTCGCTGGTCAAACATGACATGTTTACACGTTGATTCGCATTGATTCAATCCCACATTCTGCTTCCTCAATAGCCGTGTTTCTTGTCAAAATACCCAATTGATGCTGGTCGGTCAAATCACAAGTTCCGCTGTTTTCAAATCCCAATTTGTGCTACTTCAAGCACCTTTTTTCCAGGTAAAATACCCATGTCATGAAAAAAAGCCTTCCAGCGGCCCCTTCGGTCAAATCCATGGCCTGCGTCAACGACAGCGCTGGCCCTGGCAAGACCCAGGTTGCTGGGGTCCCTCTGTTGGGATATGCCAATACTATAACCGTGTCAGACGGGATAGTTTCTATGGTCACTATGCTGATATGATAAGTATGGCTATTTCTGGGATAACTTCTATATATATATATATGTATAACATATATATATATATACATTAATTTATATATATATATACATTAATTTTTATATATATACATATATATATATTATATTATGTCTATTATTAGTTGATGTGGTGAATTTTTATGTGCTGTTCGTCAAGTTCTTGGCTCCAAGCAGTGGAGTCCGAGGCGCCCCAGGCTTCGTCGAGCAGTTCATTTAAGCTGTGGTACTTTTTTTCGGGGCTGTTGAAGCCATGAAAAATGCTGAAAATCGGGATTGAAACATTTTCTAAGTTGGGGAAGCAACTATGAGATTCTATTTCCCGCAACGGTGTCGTCAAAGATTTAGGCTGGGCAATCTACAAATCGGCTTTACGGCTGGGAAAATCATAGAACTATATACATGTTGGAGTTTCCAGCAAACCATGTTTGACTACTGGAGGGTACTACTTGAGCAATGGGATACCAGTATGTTCATTATGAGCTTTTCATTTTTTCTCTCGCCACAAGTACAACTGCCATGAATTGCCATGAGATACTAAGATGCAGCATGAGGCAACACAAGAAATGAAAACATCATACTCTTGAATACTTTTTGGGTAACGTTTCATAACCTTTTTAGTCAGACTGAAATGCTTCGCTGTTTTTGTCACTTCTTTTCGTCGGTAAGGCAACTCGCCATGCTTGCCTGATTGGAGTGTGACAAGCGCGGTTCGCTTGTTCCCCGCTTAAAAATCAGGACGCAACAATGTCTTGGACATGTCCGGCCACGGCCTAAAATTACAACACACACTGCGTTTAAAGCAATTTGCGTTTGTCTGAAAATAGGTTACCCCCAATTCCAATGGATTATATTGGATTATCATCATTGTCCTAATTTAAACGATTTAAAGATATGCATTTTTTTACATGACAATTTGGGGGTTTTGGTCTCATTTTCCCATGTGTCAGAATGCACATTCACAACTCTCATCCGTTCCGCCACAGCTGTCACTGCTCGTTGAATGCTCGTCTTCGACAACATCGGTTCCGCTGCGGTCGTTTGTTGCTGCCGCAATCCTCGCAGTCCTCGGAATCCTGGGCAATTCTGAAACCGTCAAAAAAACCTGGAAAAAAACATGAGATGCAGGAGCAAACTGCCATGATTTAACCATCAAACACTAACCATGAGGATTTAATCAAAGAAAATGGAAATTTATATTTGATGTGAGTGTGTCTTGAAGAATGAGTATACCACCCAAATGGCAATTTTGCAAAAGAAAATGATCGTGAAACATTAGGAACTTTGGGGTACCCTATCTTCAGATATCTTCAGACCATAGGGGCCTCCCCAGTTCGTTCCCAATTTTACATATATATATAAATAAACCCTCAAAAGGATAGAAAGTAGTGAACATAGTTCACCATTTGTCATGATTTTCCTCGTGAATTTACAAGATTTTTCTTCTCGGGTGGTTTTTTTTCTAGCAATGCTCTGCCGGTTGCTGTGCCCGTATCAGCGAGGCAATTGCCTTGCAAGCCCACGTGGTTTCAGCCCACCATAAGAGAGCCGATTTGTTGAAACATGTGCAGGCCACAGATTTTGAACTTGATGATCCTAGCCTTGGCATGGGTCCTTTTAGCGGAAAAATCCATTGTACTTGCACTTCGCGTAAGCATTGCCGAATCAAAACTAAAGTTTGCCAAGGATGCCAACTGTCTCAGACCGGCGTTGCCTCGAAAGTGTGGCAATCTCTGATTCGGGCTCAATATCCCACTTTTTCATCATGTTTTTTCTGAAAGGATTCCT
>CAMXCT020002310.1:0-90000 GCA_947184155.2 Cladocopium goreaui | reverse complement strand
TGTACTTAATTTAATCATGGTACATAATTGGTTCATACTTGTGGTGGTTGACGGTGGTCAATGATGGCCAAAAAACACTGATGCTATCAATGTTATCCACTAATAAATAATGGTCAATAATTAGATATTCCCATAAGGAACCGCAAAAAACATAAACAAATCCAATGCTAGACCAGGGTTTTGTTTGGGTAGTATTTCATTTCATTTTATTTCATAGAGGAGGGATTTGGATTGGGTTAAACATGGCTTGGAAATGCCTGAACACAAATGCTTAAATTCGATGCTCATGAGCCAGTTGAAGCTATCATCCTGCAACATGGGTCATCGAACAAACACTTGACTTCACGGCTCATATCATCACAAATGTCAGGGAAACGGGTACATCTGTACTGATCGCTGCCAGTCACAATCTGCAATCAAAATGTCCAGGGCTTCTCCCACACGGCAAACGTCATAAGTTGAAACTGAGTGGGACATCTTCCTGCATCGGCGCTCCACGAGATGTCGTTGGGTTTTGAAAAACATATGTTTCATGGCCACTTTGAGTGGGGGTTTCAGCTCGTTCAGGGGGGTGTTTCAGGTTATAGATATTATACATGAATTGCTCAAGAATGCTCAAGACTCTCTTCTAGGCGGTCCTCAAAAGAGCTTCTCTCTGGTTGCCATCCTGGGATTCCAAGCTTGCAACGATTACCAGAAGAATTTCTAGAATCTCCTCTGCTTCTCTCACCGGACCCAAGTTGATGATACTTGGCATCAGCTTTTTTCGTTTTGCAGCGCAAAAGCGCTGCCATACCGCCAACACCAAAGCCAAAATGCAAACGCATCCAATGATCCCAAGACTCAGAAAGTACACGCCAGCCCCAAACGAGTCCAAAAAGGATAGAGAGCCCTCAACTGCCGACTCCAAGTGCAAAGAGATGGCAAGCAGAATCAGGAACAAACCTGTGGAAACTGCATCCACCAAGTTGAGAACCGGCGCTTTCCAAGGCAGAAACCAAAGTTGCCAAGTGAAAGAGACAAGCAAAACACAAAGCATCAAAGCAAGTTGGATGCCGGGCACGTTGGGAGACAACACGACTGGTAAGGACAAGAGTGGTCCCCTTGCCAAACTGATCAAACCGAACCACCATGTCGAAGGTCGAAAGTTGCCAATGAAGAATCCAATCCCTCGAATTCGTTCAGGTGACTGCAAGGACCATGTTGGAGCTTTCCAACTTGCCCAGCAGCAAAGGATGAAGTGCGTGAAGCTCAGCACAAGCACTAGAACACCGAAAAGCTGCATTGTCCCATGTTCTGCACTGCCGCAGAATGTGTTCGGATACCTGAAGATGCTTCGACTACCATTGGGATGTCGGAAGCACATGAACGGAGCCAAACCAATGTTGCACATTAGCGTGAAGCAAGACTGCAGGAATTTTCCAGTGACACAGATGGTTTTGTAAAATCTCCAGTTCCATCCACGATTTCTCATGCAGGAGCAAAACTGCGTCACATATCCCAAGAGAGGGAAAGCCACCACGACAATGAGAAAAGATATTGAAGATATTACATATTGCTGCATACCATCACGTACAGTACAGCTGAAGCCTAAAGATCGGAGATTCAACACAAAGAGCGAAGACCACTCAAAGAGCATGTTCAAGGTTTCGGGCAATGGAACTGACACAAGACTGAGGATGCCCAAATTTTGAAGAAAGGCCAACAACATATCACCACCAATCGTTGCACACTCACGAAGTGCAGCCCGTGCTTTGTAGCGATCCTCAGTGACATAGTAGGCTGTGATCATCACTAGCAACAATACAAAAGGGCCTACGATCCAGGCAGCCACCATGGAGACCTCACAAGTTCGACACTCCTCATCGGCCCAGTACATCCCAGCTGCGCAGTCATGACATGTTGGACCCAATCGGCCACCTTCACAAGCTCCAGGAGGTCCCCCAGGACAATGTGTGCCAAGACATTTGAAGATCTCTGTCGGCCTTGTCAACCAACTGAAGTAGCCTGGCATGACCTCCGCGACTGCACTTGGGCCATTGCGGCGACCCTTCAGCCCCTCCACTGTGCTACCATCTGGGCATGAGAGCCCCTCTCCGCAAGGCACACATTGCACTTCAGCTCCTGGCCCAACATCAATGGTTCCAGCAAGGCAAACGCAGTCTGAGAAGAGGGTGGCTCTCAAAAGGATGGTGGTCGTTCCGTTTGGGCATTTCTTGCACGTCTCTGCTCCAGTATCATTCTGGTAGTAGCCTGCTGGGCACGACGCACAATCCTCAGTGGATGCCACTTCTTTGAAAGTCCCTGCAGGACAAGGGTTGCAGCTTACTTCACCAGCAGCTGGCTGTTGTGAACCTGCAGAACATTCTTCGCAAACATAGGTGCTACCCCAGTCTTCCTTGAAAAGCTTGGAATAGGTGCCGGGTAGGCACGCTTTACAGGTGCTGGCTGATGCCCTGCTTGTAGAAAAACTCTCCGCTTTTTCATCATAGAGCCCAAAGCCACGGATGCACAGAGTCGGATCAGGGATCCACTCACGCCACCTGGCTTCATGGTTTTTTAGCCATCTGCAGGCGATCTCTTGTGGCTGCTCTCCAGTTGCCAGCCTTTCACGCATTAGATCATAGATGATATCAATATCAAAAGCACTGTTCTCCAGAAGCTTGAAAAGGTCAGGAGCAAGGTATTCTAAGTCGTAACTAGTGAGTTTGGCAAGTGGTGTCTGACTACTAGCTGTAGTCAGGTCTCCCTGGCTGTGGGCATATGCATTATGTTCTGGAAAAATGACCTTCTGCGGATTCAACTCCAACAAAGAGTCCTCTGGCGTCCAGTAGTAAAACATGGATTTGTAGATCTTGGGAATCAGCAAGTAGTTCTCATAGGAATTCGCCACGCCTACTCCAAGTGGAATTGAAAAGACGGCGCTTCTTTGCATCACATCCACAATTTGCCAGTCGTAGACAACGTAGAGAATGCATTGCATTGGATCGTTGCGGCAAACTGGGGCTCTCCAGAAGTACCCGTCAGGACAAAAGGCTTTGAATGAGTTGTTGACAACGATCACTCCTGAATCATCACCTGCGCTTCAAAACATGAAGAAAAACGTCCAAGTTTCTAGTTGTGCCCCTCTTGAAACATGTGCCCGAATTCGAAGTGTTGACCCTACCGGGCCCCACCGGGCCCCACCGGGCCCCACCAGCCCTACCTGTCCATTTCCAATAGCCAAAATTCGTCAGATTGTCGTTGAGTCTGCTCTCTCGACATTGAAAGAAATAGGTTGTGTTTACCACAGCGATGCTATCGAAGACATCCAACACCTTTCAGTTGCGAAGAAAAACGGAAAACGCGAAAAACCAAACAAACTCGTTCTGAAGAATGAACTCCAAACCAGATTGTAATCGAGCATTTTTAAAATGATTCTCAAAAAAAGAACATCAAAAACTTCTTGTACTGTCTGGCACCTGATCTTTGGCAAACTGGTACATCTTGTAGTACTCTAAGACCAAACCTCGCGTTTCCGCTGCCTCAACAAATTAAGGCTTTTGTTGTTTTTGGTGCGTGCGTAATCTATTTTGCTATGGGGTCGAAATTCGGGCACACCAAAAGGGATATTTAATGCATATTTCATGTTTTAGAATGAATGGTTTTTTCTAGTAAGCAAAGTCTCTAAATGACTGGCTAATCATGGTTAACACAAAATATCCCATAGACAGTTGTTTGTTTGTGAGATGCTCTATTTTTCGACTGGCGCTACAGAAAAAACCGTGTCCAAGAAGGTGGCGCCTCGACAACGGATGCAGAGATGAATTGGCCAGTCCCGCCCACATAGCCCATGTCCGCACTAAGAGGAATTTCTGCAGGATATGATTGCCGAAGGATTTCCCATGTCGTTGGGTACAACAAATGCCAGCTTTCGACCACGAAGTGGAGCTCCTGTTTGCGTTCCTCACATCCAGGCGACTCGCGATTATACCAGGTCTTACAGCCAATCATCGCATATATCACTTCGAGGGATGAGGCTGGCACGTGAGGATCGTATTGCAAGTTGTAGCCAAGCACTTCAGAAATCAAAATATCGATAATTCCATTGGCTAACTCTGCCGAACGGTAGGGCTGCAAGACGACCCCCACGGGAAATGATTCTCCGTTTTTTGTTAAATTCTTCCGGCGCTCTGGCGCGACACCGTTGGGCAAACATGTTCCTGCTGCTTGGGAAGCCAAGCAGAATGCTAGGATGTACAAGAGCGCCATGGCAGGGAATGTGATGACGGGATGATCACGGCCTACACAAAAAAAAGGAAACATGGACCTGTGGCCAAAGGTCCAAGTCAAGAGCCCAAAAGAAAACACGCACGACAAATAGGGGTCACAACCAAGCTCCAAAACGGACGGTTTGACCCTCATGACATAGTTGATAGATGTTGATAGGGGGCATTGGTACCCCAATGATTTTCAATTTTCACTGGTAACAAAAGCCCAGTTGTGACCCCCGCAAATAGGTTAGAACAGCCCAGAAATTTGGTATCAATGGGTAAATCCGAACCAACCATCCCAATCTTACCAGAAATGGGTAGCAATTGCTGGCAATCTTAGAGCCAAGTTCCGAATCTTCATGAGATCTCCTTTGAGATCTCCTTCTCTTGGTGGATTAAATGCTTCAAACTGCAGGAAATCCCACCAGATCGCTGTTGGCCTGTCTTTCGCTTTAGGCTGGAGCCGCCCTGGCAGAAAATCGGAATGGGTCAACTGTATTCGATCAAATCACTGTATTCGAAAAAAACATTGGGAAAACTCACCAGTTTCTTCCCTGGATTTTAGCGGCCGATTCCAGGAGATCTTCGACCAGTTCGGGCGGTCGGCACTGCCTATCAAGTCTTCAGACTCGTGGGAATGGATCCCGGATTGAAATTGCAGCATCTATGATGATTATAGCATATTTTAAGCACTATCACGGTCCATGATACGCATTTATATGCATTGATATGCATCATAGGGAACCTCTTGTTTCGTCATGTCATCCGAATTGCGGAGCCAAGATCGAACCACAATTCAAGTGCTGTGGAACCCCCAAAAATGCGCCAAGTCAGCATCAATTCTTTTGCTACATTCCCGATTGCCAGGAGAACTGAGCAGTCTTCAAAAACCCTCTTTTGTCTATCATTCCAATTATAGTGGTTGCTTAACGGGAATCCCAGCTCATGTTTTTTTTCAGAAGCGATATGCAGCTCATATTGAGCAACACGTCCGCAGCAGCGTGCCCTAGACTGGTTGCCTACTTCAATTTTCGGGTTAGAAGAAGCCACTGTTCACGGTTTCTGCAATTGGTACAAATTGGTAATAGAATTCTAAGGAAACGAGTAGCATCGTACCATTGCTTCATACTAAGAGCGGAGAATTGCTTGAGCTCAACTATGGTGACATGTTGATAAAAGTCGTGAGTGAAATGTCCTAGCATGGGAGGAGAAGATCGCATAGCAATGGCTCTATGTGCTGATTCAGCTAGGGCTAATTCTAGTCAGTGCGCGGCGCTCCATGTCGAAAAGGTGAAGGAATAGTGCGTAGTGAATGTGATAGGTTGAACATAGTGATTGATTCAGCAGAATCTGGGTGTCTAAGAATGTGTCCAAGGTATTTGATACGAGCGTCTGAAATTTGCATGGATGATGGAATACAAGAAGGAAGGATTGGGTATGATAATGAAAGAAGGTATTCATTAGAGCATGGAGAATCAGTGGGCGAAAGGACTCGGTAATAGTAGGGACTTTTAACTGTCTGAGCTGTGGAAAAGGATGGATTGAACCATTTGGGTAACACAGAGTTTAAATCTTTGCGAAAAGAGAGGATGACGAAAGGCTCGAGATTTTTGAAGGCCGAGGAGAGCAACGGAAGTTGACGGGACAGAGGAAGTAGGAGTGTAAGATCCCAAGTAGCACTGCGCAATGGGGTAAGCGGAGTAGTGAGGAGCTGGCATTTGGATCCATTGAGGAGGCCACGAGCAGCTAAATGCTGCAGGTGAGACGAGACAATGTCTCCTTGGTGCAATACGTAAGTGGCTTAGAAAATGAGAATGTCCATGGGACATATACGAAGATTTCCTGGAAAAAGGAAAGGTCAGAGTTGAGAGCAGAAAGGACAATGATAATCAGGTAGAACAGGTAGGGCTGAGGGGACAGCGACGAATTCCCCCGGAAAGGGGTCACGGGGGGGGTCACCTGATGGATCGACAAAAACTTGGCCGTTGCGGCCATGATGGCCGAGACAAACGGAGGGATGCCATCTAGAGCGGCGAGGTGTGGATGGCCGGAGTCAAGAGCCTGGGACCAATCCAGGAATAGATAGGAATATTAATATTATATAAATTATGATATATTATATTATATAAATTATATATGTCGATATAAAGGGAAGTAGAGTGTCCCTCAAATATTTCAGTGTGTCGGTTGGAGGAGATGGTCGATATGGGCTACTCATTGATCCTGCAAGCATACACTTTATAGATATAGTTAGCAAGGGGGATAGGACGATAACTGGAAGGAGAGCGGCTATTCTCTTGATTGCCCTTGTATATCAGGGTGGAGATGAATACCTGCTGAAATATATATATATATCAGAAACAATCTATAATTTCTGTGGCACCCTTTCCATTTCTTTGCAGGTTAAATCCAATTTTGTTGGTCCAATGCCAATCCCCAAGAAAATCTGGATTTTGAGGCACCTGAATAATTTTTTTGGACCTCCGTTGAGCACCTCGAAGTTGTTGATTTTAGAAAAGGAATGATCTCGAAAAAAATATTCCGAGAAACAGATGAAGGGCGCCGCCTCAATGAGCAAGTTGAATCCAATCTTCAAGCGCCGCAGCCAGCGGTCCTGGTGTCGCTATCAAGATGCTGGGCTTGCTCCGGACTCGCTCCGGGCTCGGTCCGGGCTCGGTGGGCAACAAAAAATGGAGGGAAAGAGAGGGAAACACTCAAACCACTCAAACCACAAAGCAAACTTGAAAAATCTCGGAGTTTGCTCGGAGTTTGTTGGACGTTAAATAACGCTTTCAATGTGAGGTGAATTGCCATGGGGAGAACTTGCGTGGTCTGGGTCGTAACTAGGGTCTTGGGACCCCACTTCTGGGTGGTGCACTGGCCATCTGGTAGCAACGTGATATCGGGTCAAAATGGGATACCCCAATCATTGGCTAATACTATGATACTAGAAATAGACAAAAAATCTTTGATTCCATCAGCCGGTTTCCAATTTTGACCCATAGCCGCCATGGCCATTTTTGTCAAGTCCAAATCCCAGTCCTTTGAAGCCCCAAGGATTTCCTCCACACTCTTCTTTTGAGTCTGAGCTGCAGCAAGGCACTCTTTGGCCTCCGAACAATCTGGAGGGAAGTGGCTGTGGGTACCCTCAAAACGGTGAACACTGGGGGTAAATGTATGTTCATCCCCAAAAACAATGGTATTTCCTAGGTTTGATCCAACCCCAGGTCGCTTTTCATATCATATTCTAAGGGACACTTCAGAGAGGTGTCCCGCACCTTGCCACCTTGCGCCAACATCTCCTTCAACTGAGGGAGGCATGGAATCCTGGGGTCAGATGGATCCATGGCTTCTGGAGAGCTGATGTTGAAGACTCGGAAATCAAAAAACCATAGGAAATCAGATCACCTGGGAAATCCATAGTTTCATGCAGGTGTCAAGAATTTTTGGTAGATTGTCAAGCCACGAACAAAGATTGCCGGAGGCTAGGTCCGAAAGAAATGAAACACTCAACCGCGAGAATGGTTTTTCGTCCGAAAAAAATGAGCCACCCACCCTGGCGGTAGTGGGAGACATCCAATAGTCCTGGCAACCCTCAAGAACCACCAGCAAATGCATTTCAGTTGCAACTATTCAGTGGATAGTACTTAGAAAGCCACCCAAAAAGGCTGCATTTTGGTGGATTTTTTCACTTGTGAAGCCCACTTTGGGGGTTTACTCAAAATGCGCCAATCTTCTATCGATTTTCCCGGCAATGGTGAAAACATGTGGATACTACGAAGCCTCTGTTGTTTGCACATCACACAATACGACTGTTCTCTGCAACTCAGGCACTTCTTGCTTTGGCTCTGGAGGACCCTGCAGGAGTGCAAGATGCATCACCATCACTAGCCCATGGGGATCACATGTGGCTACCCAAAAGAAGGGATGGTTAACGATTTTGAAAATGAGGATCTGTCCAGTTTTTATTTTGATTCCCATGCCCCCAATACTGAATAACCCCCATGCCCCAAACCCCAAAGTGGAGTCTATGGGATCTATTCATCGGGTTTCCAAACATTGGGGTTACTGTATCTGCGAAAGTGTGATAAATGCAGTATCCAGTATCCTCCCTTCTGTTGGGAAATTACACTTTTATTGTGCCGATGTCCCACCTTCTTGAACTATACATAGAGATGGATTATCCATAGTGAAATATCCATCAAAATATAGTCATAGTGATGGAATCCAGGATACCTGATGAGTACCGAGTTTTTGATCATCCGTAATGATACAAATTTTTTTTGGAATGAAAACAAAAATGGTTTTGGGCAACTGTTCAACAACCTGAAGGATTACTCTCCTGCAAAAGAGTCACATAATGTCAAACATTCATCTGCAACTCATCTTAGGCCAGCTCCATGCTTGACTTCAGTGCCTCAGCATTTACGACACACAAAAACTGAGCCTTTTACATGCACATGATTGGGAATTGAGGATTTACAAGGTGACTCACTGGGGATGGGGATTTTAAGAGATTGATGGGTGACTCATGGAAAAGAGATTTTCATTGGTGCAAAAATGTTTATTTCCATGTTGTGACCATTCTGGAAAGAAAAAACGAAAATCATGACACACCGAGTGGCTGGCTGATTGAAACCAGAATCATTTGAGAAATTTGATGGAACGTAGTGAGACCATGTGGTGGTTTCCTAAAATGGGGGTACCCCGAAATCATGCATTTTAGTAAGATTTTCCATGAAATAAACAGCTATTGGGGTAACCGCATGGCTATGGAAACCTCCATGTTTTTGGAGTTCCAATTTTTCAAAGCCAACCCCCAGAAGTTCTCGCAAACCTGCTGCGCTTCGTGGCTTTGCGCGATGCCCAACCAGCCGAGACCCAGACCCACTCAGCCTGGATGGAACTGGGGGCCATACTGACCCAACTAACAGACTGGTTCGAGCCATGACAATGTCCAAAAGATAGAGTTCCGCGGCTAAAGAAAGGCCGACAGGTGGACAATGTGGACATGATTTTTCAACTCGAAGCTGCATCCCGGCCACTCCCCCAAGTGGTGTTTCATGAATCGAAGATTAAAATGCCATTTCTGTCAATTTCTTTTGTTTGTTCCCACCCATCCTTCCACTGGTTTTTGTTTTGTATGTGCCAAAAGGTACGGACCTCACATTTGACCCTACCGCAGCCTCACATTCGACCCTACTCCACAAGAACCGCACGCACCCTCACATTCGACCCTACCCTACCAAAAATACGCAACCCTTCCAAGAAAAAACAACATTGCCCGGTTCACATTCGACCCTACCCCACTTTTCCCGGTTCACATTCGACCCTACCCCACATGAGGCCAAACTCAAGCCGGTTCACATTCGACCCTACCTCAAACCAGCCATCCGTGAACCAACCCCCCTTGAACAATTACATTCATTGGTATCAAATCAACCAGCCCCCCTTGAACAATTACATTCATTGGTATCAAATCAACCAGCCACCCTTGAACAATTACATTCATTGGTATCAAATCAACCAGCCCCCCTTTGAACAAGTACATTCATTGATATCAAATCAACCAGCCCCCCTTGAACACGTACGTTCATTGGTATCAAATCAACCAGCCCCCCTTGAACAATTATATTCATTGCTATCAAATCAACCAGCCCCCCTTGAACAATTACATTCATTGGTATCAAATCAACCAGCCCCCCTTGAACCATTACATTCATTGCTATCAAATCAACCAGCCCCCCTTGAACAATTACATTCATTGGTATCAAATCAACCAGCCCCCCTTGAACAATTATATTCATTGGTATCAAATCAACCAGCCCCCCTTGAACAAGTACATTCATTGGTATCAAATCAACCAGCCCCCCTCTTGAACAAGTACATTAAATCAACCAGCCCCCCTTGAACACTTACATTCATTGCTATCAAATCAACCAGCACCCTTGAACAATTACATTCATTGGTATCAAATCAACCAGCCCCCCTTGAACAATTACATTCATTGGTATCAAAGTATCAAATCAACCAGCCCCCCTTGAACAATTACATTCATTGGTATCAAAGTATCAAATCAACCAGCCCCCCTTGAACAAGTACATTCATGGGTATCAAATCAACCAGCCCCCCTTGAACAATTACATTCATTGCATTGCTATCAAATCAACCAGCCCCCCTTGAACAATGACATTCATTGGTATCATCAAAATCGTCACCATCATCATCATCATCACCATCATCATCACCATCATCACCGTCATCATGATCATCCTCATCATCATCACCATCATCATCACCATCATCATGATCGTACATCGTCATCAACATCATCATCACCATCATCATCATCACCATCATCACCATCATCATCATCACGATCGCCATCATCTCCGGGACCTTTGTTTCGCAGCTAAAAACGCAACTTTCTCACATTCGACCCCCAAAATGGGGGTCACACTTTTCTTTGAAGGCACGGAGTGTGCTCACAAAAGGGAGTAAAGAAGGGGCTGCGGACGTGTCTTACATGACGTGTCTTACATGACATGTCATCTCCACAGCTACATGCTAGACATGAGGTTTTACATGGTAAAAACCTAGGTACTATGTTGGTCCTTGGAGTGAGTAGTCTAGGCCTGTCAGACTTAGTGCCATCCTGAAGGCGACTTTTGGAACTCATGGAGGATTGCAGTCATGATTCAATCATTTCAAGAGGGATTGACATTGTTCCCGGTGTGACTTTGGAAGATCCATCCCAAGAATTCAGTCTCCGTAGTAGAACTGAGGTGAGGGTCTTTCATTGCGAGTGCAGTTGCTGAAGAAGGTTTTTCAAGGACAGAACAGTTCGGATCTGATCCGTCAGATTGAGCTTGCATGTGCTAAGTACACACGCATAATTTCCACGTTGTTGGGTGACAGTGCAGGATCAGCGATTGGGGATTCTGACATGTTGACCATGCTGGTTCGTTCGTTGCCTAATGATGTAAGAAATCTGTTTGATGCATAGTAGTGGGGAGTCATACTCAAGTTATCGACTTGCTACACGTCGGTTTGAACAACAGCACAGGCTTTTCAAGGACTTGAATCTTCAATCCAGGAAGGTTGTTGCAGGCTTGAATCCTGCCACTCCGGTGGTCGAGGAAGAAGAAGGTGAGGAATCGATCCTGTTGTGAATGCTGCATTGGACAAGGACAAATCTAGACCACGTTGCACAAAGGGCGGAAAGCATCATGAGGTGTCTGTGTGTTCAACCAACATGGAGAAAGTCAAATGTTACAAGTGCGGCAAGGCAGTGGCAATCCCATTTTTTGGCAGTGTGGAACCTTGCGAGCTGCTCGAGACACGAAGCTCTTGGCATGACGCAAGTGGATCAAAGTGGGTTTTATTTGAGCAGCAAGCTCTCAACGCAACTGTATGAAAAGAGATCTCATTGAACTTAACTACAAGGCGGCGCAATGGGGCGTAGGAGCCGTATGGAACCGAAGGTACATGGAAACAAACACCAAAAAGTCAATGCGCCAAATGCGGATAGACCGGGAGGCAGACATCAATCGGAAGGTAACTAACTCGACCTTTGTCAAAGACACCGATCTACGCAGGGCAACTGAGGCAGTGGCCAATAAACCTGCGGCTCGGTTACCGCCAAGCACCTTCTGTGAAAACACGAGAGCGGCGTGGCAGCTCTTTTTCACAGCTCGGACTTGAGCCAAACCACACAGGTTTGACAGCTCAGTCACTCTTCTTCTTAGAAGAGTCGTGCAGAGTAAAACGCAGTGACACTCAAACGTTCTCAAACTTCTCAAACTACTTCAAAAGAGTTCTCAAGCTTCAAAAACGTTCTTCCAGCTTCTCCAAATAAAACGTCTTCAGCTCAAACTCACAAATAACCTACAAAACTCCTACCAAATAAGTTCACAACATCAAGTTCCTAAGACATGGGTCAAACAACATCCAAAAACACCAAAAACCACAAAAACAAACGAAAATCCATCTCCAAGCTCTTCCATGCACAAACTGGTTCCATTTGGTTCCAAATTGGTTCCTACCTGGTTCCTATAGGTTCCTATGGGTTCTATAGTTCACAGATCGGTTCCTACAAACTTAAAATGGTTTCCTAACTGTTCACATGCACATGCATTGTTCCAAGATAGGTTTAAAGATGTTCAAGTAGGTTCAAGGTGGTTCAGTACACTGTACATCCTCTCACCAAACTTTCACACCCCTTCTTGGACAGTAGTGCTGTACACCGAAGTACCTATAGACTACCATACCGTTTGTAAGGCAACTAAGTTCTGAACCCACACAACTAAGATCCAGACATCACCAACTAAGATCCATGCTCATCAACTAAGCTAGGAACTGTGTTTTTAATGGTGCCCTCAGATAGATGGATGTTTTATGAGAAACGTGTCTCTTTGGCTCCATCTTGTGATCATCATAGGGCAGTGGCAGCGGTGCAAAAAGAGACCAACAAACCATACCCCATAACCATCTTTCTGAGTAACCCACAAAGTGGAACTGAGTTCACAACTTCTGCACAAAGTTTTGTTTGAAAACGTTTGTCATTTGGAAACCTTGGTATTTGAAACTGTCTCACGTTGGTCATCATCATCTCATCTAAGTAAGGGGAAACTGGCACCTATGGTCCTTCCGCTGGATAGACCTTGGTGTCCAGTCTTTCTGGGTATTGGGATAGACCCTCAAAGGATACCAGGGTATCCATGCCGCTGGCATGTGACCTTGGGAATCCTAAGCCCTCAAGTTAGGATCATCAACACAAAACCCAAACAAACTGAAACATGTTTTTCAAATCTGTTTCTCAAACGCTTTTCAACTTGGAACCTTGGCTTCTGAACTTCAAGGCTCAAGAAGTTCCTCGGTGGTGTTGTCTTCTAATCCCTTGGTTATCAGCCCAATGCAAGTGACAGCTGAGCGCTGGGCAGGCCTTTTTCCAAAAAGAGACCCAAGGTACAGTCATCAACGCTGAAAGCATATCTGACATAGATGGAGTTCTTTCACTCCAGGTCCTTGAAGATACTGGCAATCCTCTTTGTGCAACACACGGCTATGAGGCCGCATATAAAAGCACATCTGGTTCCACTCTGTCTGAACTCCACTGCGTACAGTCTTCTTTGTTGAGATTGCAGTTGCATCAGATTGCACTGCCTGTATACGACCTTCCAGTTCTGCAAAACGGGCTTCCTGAGCTCGAAGCTTGGCTATGTAGATCTTGAACTGCCAGCCCATCCAGAGAAGACCACAAAGCAGTGCCAGAAGCAGTAAGACAAGCACATCAAGCAACCACATAGCACGCACAAAGACAGGGAGGCACAGAGAATGCCAAAACACTTGAACCAGAACTCCAAGACAGAAGGTTCAAGAAGAGTTCCACGACAGTTCAAGTTCAAGTTCAAGACAACTTCACCCAAGTTCCAAGAACATGCATCAAACAAACATGTTATGTTATGATCCTCAGCTGCAGGGGTATTTCATATGGCATTGCCATCTCTCTCATGACCCCTTGGCAGCTACATCATTGGATCATCGATGTACCTTAGTTCAAATTACTTACAACACTTTCAAATCAAGTGCAACAAGTTACAAGAACATCCCAAAAACAGAGCAGTGAAAAACTGTCAACAAGTTGAACTGCAAAACCATGACAACTGTGAAAACTGTTGCATACATCGTCCAATGAGTCCACATGTGTCCAACTGCATGCAAGTGACATCAAACTACTTACAAATGAAAACAGTTGACATCAAATCCAAAAACAGTGAAATGAACATCACATGAACTGAAATCACAAGACATGAAGAATCCAAAAACTGTTGCAACTGTCAAACACCTACAAAACCGATGCACAGCTTCTGCAAGATCGTTGGACGGCTTCTGCAAACAGAACTGGATCCCCTGACAACAGTTCCCTACACAGCTTCTGCAAGCAGCTCAGTACTGACAGCTTCTGTTGTTCCTAGGACGGCTTCTGCACTGAAAAACGTGAACAACAGGCAATAAACAAATGCAAGCAAATGAAAAACAACTGTTGCATCTAAGTTCACAAAACTTGCAATGACGTTCAAATGATCTGCACACCCTTCTTTTGGACTCAGCTGCTCGGCTCTGCACTCTGGGCAAAAGGTGAACCTCGAGATCAATGATCTATTCTCCTCTATTGCCTCTCTCATGTAGCCGCTGCTGTCTCAAAAGATCCCATTCCAGATATCTTGGGATATTGTGCACCAAGCCTACTTGGGCAAAAAGCCGTCTGGCAAACGCCTGTGATAGCCGCCGGAGTGATATACACACCCCAACCCGAACTCCTGTAGGTAACTTTGAGTCAGGTTGTTACTCGACAAATGTCGAGTAGGCGAGACCGCCACACGGCGCCTTGCGCCGGCTTCGTCAGCCACTAAAAGCACCATTGGAGGCTGCGGCTCATTTCGGGCAGCCGCAGCAACAACAGGCCCAGTTGAGGTACTTCCCATTGAAGTCGGACCCACTCCTGGCGGTGTCTGTGGTGTGTTGACCATTGGCCCATGGGCTGTCGGCACATTGGGTGTCAGCAAATTTGGATTCGGCATCCCATAGCTGGATGCGTATCCAGGAAGGCCATACGTGGATGTCACTGAGGATCCTGCAGGAGGTGCTCCTGGTGGCAAGGTCGGTGGTGGCACCGGAGGATATGCTGGAGCTGAGGCTTCTTTCACAGGTGGTGCATTGGCCATCATAGCTGCGGACAGCTTGGTGAATCCATCAGTAATGGCCTGAACTACCTTCTCGTTGCCTTCACGCATCTCCCCATGCAGGGTCTTAAGCCCTTCCTTGCAAGCAGTTTGAGCTCCAAGGATCTTGTTGCACATGCTCTTGAGGCTGGTATTTGCCTCACTCTTGGGCCCACTTACCTGCCACTCTAGGCCTTCGGCCCTCCTCAGGCTTTCCTGCATGACACTCAGGAAATACTTCTGGCTGATATGTTCACTTCCATAGGAACGGGCCAAGTCGGACAAGTCTTTCTGCATTTGCTTGTCCAAAGTGGTTCTTTCTTTGACTGCCTCCAAAGATTCGGCCGTCAACTTGTACCCCTCATGGAGCTTCTCTAACACAGAAGGCAACTGCGTCTCCAACGTGGCACACAAACGCTTGACGTCACCACGTTCACTCTCAGGTGACTTCTCCCTCTTGCGATCACTCCCTGGAGGTTCCAGAATTTCCACGTCCGCCTCATCAGGCTTTTCTCCTATGCCAAGTCCTAAGTCTGAAACTTAACGCAACTAAGCGCGTAACTAACCTACGCAGCGCCAAACCTAAAAACACAAAAACCCAACTTAAACGGAAACCACAAACATACAAATGAACATGCAAGGCAACCGACGGCACCAATGAAAAACCACAAGTTCGATTGCACAAAAATGGTGGAAATAAAACTGCTCACTGACGTAACGATCGCTGGTTTGTTTTGCTCGCCTTTGCTTCGCAATGGTCTGGGGTCGAAATTGGTTGACCCGGTGTGACCAAGGGTTGGAGAAACAGTTTCGGGAGGAGTCCATTCTGGCAACATTGTTCAACTTGAGTTAAAAATTTCTCGAACAGTTGGGAATGCTTTCCAGCTGGACTGTTTTCCCACAACCCCAACTCCCCTTGCCAGGACAGATTTTGGGTGGGACAAAGTAAAGGTTGGGACAAAAATTGTCCATGGCAAGATCAGGACGGAACCCGCCCACCCAAACCCTTAAACAAGGATGGCCACACGAAGATAGAATGAGAGATTCTTTCGGGTCATTAAATTCTTCATCAAAACACTTCAGTGTGAAAACATTCAACTGAAAATAAAAACAAAATCTAAACAATGCATGTCAAGAGGCTTGTTTGGTTTTGGTTTCCTCCAGGTAAGTTTGGACCGATTGGTTTGTTGTTTGGCGCAATTAAACGCAGGTTACACGCGCAAGAGGAAGAAGCGTAAAGAGTTACAGACCGGACTATATAATAGTCCTGTTAGGACGGCTAGAGAGAAAGTATTGTCAGCGCACTGAAATATCCTTCTCCTATGCCAAGTCCTAAGTCTGAAACTTAACGCAACTAAGCGCGTAACTAACCTACGCAGCGCCAAACCTAAAAACACAAAAACCCAACTTAAACGGAAACCACAAACATACAAATGAACATGCAAGGCAACCGACGGCACCAATGAAAAACCACAAGTTCGATTGCACAAAAATGGTGGAAATAAAACTGCTCACTGACGTAACGATCGCTGGTTTGTTTTGCTCGCCTTTGCTTCGCAATGGTCTGGGGTCGAAATTGGTTGACCCGGTGTGACCAAGGGTTGGAGAAACAGTTTCGGGAGGAGTCCATTCTGGCAACATTGTTCAACTTGAGTTAAAAATTTCTCGAACAGTTGGGAATGCTTTCCAGCTGGACTGTTTTCCCACAACCCCATTTCTCACAGGCCAGCCAACAAACGGTTCAGCAACTCTTCGGGGTGATCAAAAGGTGTTTCATGTTGCAATCCTAGCAAGTCCAGTGCTTCACGGCATTGGTGACGCGAAGGCCCATCAGAAATATTAGAGCTGGATGGGACCCTTTCAACCCAACTGTACGTCGGAGCAGAAGAATCCTGAGAATAGAATTCACGAATCAATCCTCGCATCGCATGGCTGGGACTGAGGCCTTTGATAGCACAGTAACGTGCTGCATCATTATCTATCCACCAAATTGACCGTCTGTTGCACAAAAGTTGTCGAAATTGCCACCTGATGAGCACCATCACATATAGCTCAATCTGGCATATGATGTACTCGCCCACCTGTCTTTTCCAAAGGTCAATGAGTCGTTCAGGTACGACGCCCGTGCAAACAAACCTTGCTCTATTGGCGGTATCCACAATCACCGCACCAATCCCAGCAAAACCCTTCTCCCAACAACCGTCCGTAAAGACTAAGACTGGACGCTTCTCAGAACCACTGTCAATCCTCCTGGGTTTTGCTGACTGCAGGACGCTAATCGCATATTCACAAAATGACCTCACATCATTTGAAGTCTTCCGCGACAGTGGTCCGCTTAAGGTCAATACCTCGGCACAAACCTGGTGCAGAAACTTGCCACTGAAGAACCCACAAGCATATCTCATCAAACCATGAATGACCTGACCCTGGTGCTTTGTCAGATGGCCATCCTCCTTAATCTGGTTCAAGAGTTCCACCAACCTGTCAATTCTGCCCGGCTTGTTTTCTAACACCACGGCACCACTCAGCAAAGATTCAAGGTCAAGTGAGCAGCCCAACACATTGAAACGGCTCTGAAAGGGAGCTGCTTTGGTCCCCGTCTTCGCATGTTTCCAGCCCAGCAAGTCTAAAAGCTGGCTAGCTGCACTATCTGCATCCTCAGACAAGCTTGCAGGTTGGAACATTGGAAAATCATCGTAGAAAACTCCGCATGGGATCGCCAGCATTTTGTTTAGCAAAAACCACAAGCTCCTGGAAACTCGGTTGAAGCTGTACACTGCAGCGCACGACCCAAACATCAGGGAATTTGCAACATAGTATCGGGGTCGCCCGGCAAGATCATGGAAAAATATCACAGCCATATGGCGGTGATCTGGGTGCACTGCCATCTGCTTGTACGCTTTGCTCAAGTCCAGGCATTTCCCCAACCAAGGCTCTCTGGCTGGGCCATTGTCACCTGCAGCCAAACGCTCGGCAATGCAGAGGGCCAGCCCCGCTATGTAGTCAACATCCTGGAGCTTCAGATAGGACGTCACGGAGTAGGCCTGGTTCAACTGGGCTTCATGGCAATCATCAATTGGTCTCAGTTTCATTTCTGCACCCTGTACCAGGACGAAGCGTCTAATGACACCCCAATCCTCACGGCCAAGGTGAGCAGACACCTCAGCCTCACTGTTGAACGGACCCTCCATAAAGCCTAGCTGTAACTCCTCTAGGGCTGTAGCTTCCAGGTGTTCGACGTGAGAAGGGTCAATCTGGTTAACCTTCCTCACTATTGCTTTGCGCCTCCAAATCGCCGAGGCCTGCAGATCTTCCAGTGTCAGCGTTGCGGGTTTCAGCATAGCAGGGTAACATGAGGGAGTGTCCGGCATCCCAACAAGCTTGACGCCCTCTTGCATGAATGACGTGACTGCCATGTCATCGTAATCGTATTTTTCCAGCAGCGCTTTCCAAACAAGAAGGTTTTTGCCTTCCACAACCTTCTGCACTGAAAGAGGGAGCCCAGCATGAAGAGCCTTTTCAGAGTCCACCAGCTTGGTAGCCAGCAACTTTGCCTGCAGAAGGTTTTTGCGTCTCTCGAGCTTAACCAAATGGGCAGGGTATTTGAAAACAAATCCAGGGCCCACCTGGTAACCTCCTCCAGGTGATCTGTAGCATCCATAGGGTGTTTGGATCTCTCCGCCATCGCCAAAAATTGCTTTGGAGTGTGATATATCCCGTATTTCACCTTCTGATCAGAGGGCCTTGTGGCCATGTTTACGTCCTCCTCGCTCTCCTTTGCCCCCGTAAAATGAGGAGGCAGCTGTTTGGAATGCTCAGGTACAGCAGCGTCGGCCTTTAGGCCACCACCCTGTGGTATTCAGGCACCAAAGGTCGGTGCTTTTTGGTTTGTTTTCCCTGAACGGCTGTTGATTTGTCATGCAACCGCAGAGGTCGATCCAAATTCCAACCTTTTCCTGTCAGAAAGGTCACTAAGCAAGCCACTGCACGCTGAGCCAGTAAAAATGGGTACTGCGCCTCGGATGAAGTATCAAAAATCCATGTCCCGGCTTGCCGTTTCACCCCCCAAGGTTCATGGGCATGGTCGTTCTGACAAGTAGCGTTCAAAGCATCAAAAACACCCGGTGTAGATAACCATCCAGTATGCTTACGTCGTGTCGACCCATGGCAGCATGCATGGAACAGAACCATTTGAAGTTTCCCCAGTGCCACGGCCGCTTGCTCTGAATGCTCCAAGGCCAATGCCACTAAAGCCGCCCACAGCCAGCTATTTGCTGGGTTTTCAATACTTATTGTAATTCCATGCATGTGGCACCACACCAAAACCTGAATTGCCAACCGATACAACTTGTTTGCGCTGTCCACCCGTCGTTGATGGTGTGGAGCAAGGTTGGGCAATCCCAATGGGTATTGGGCCGACCGCAAAGGTGGAGGCTCGGGAACACCGGCTTGCCTCAAGGCCTTTGGTATTGGCAATTCTCTCGCTCTGCTACTTGTCCCGCAAGGCAAGCCTAAGTGTACTGCAGCAAGCCCTGGGGATTGCAAAACCTCCCACAAAATGTGGGTTCCGCTTTCTGTTGTAAGGTCCAGAACAACCATTGGAGCAAACGGTTGGACCACTTCATGGTCTATGCTAACCACTCTGAACCCTGCTTGAAGGGCCGCTTTTGAGAGGGCCCCCCTCCCTGCAAATAGTTCAACAAAAAGCGGGGCGTCGCTTTGAGGAACCTTTGTCGCATCAGGGCCGACAGGTGAAACTGGAGCTTCTTTACGTGAAACCACTGTCACTTTCGGACTGCTTTGTGAAACTTTTGTAACCACCTTCGATGGTTTTGTTGCTCCACGTGAAACCGCTGCTGCATTCACCGTTTGTTAGTCAGTGTGGGTGCAAAGATAGTATGGCTTTGCACGGTAGCACCCCTTTTTGTAGCACTTATGGAAACCTCTCGCGCAACGTTTCCCAGCTGGGCCCTTGAACTTGCACTTTCCCGATTGAAATGCAAAACAGAGAGGTTTGTTGTCATCATCATGTGAAGTGCAACCCTCTGGAACCTGGACCCTTGACGGGGCTGCTGTCTTTGGAGTACCCTTGGATGCTCCCTTTCCTTTGTCTGTCTTCTGCACCTTCTCTGGGCGACTTTCTGATGCAGTCGGAGCATCGTGACCCTTTGCGATTGGCAGGGGAATCAGATACTGCATAATATCGGTGTTCCCCTTCAAAGCATTCACCTCTGCATCCATCGGCTTCGATTTGTCCGCACTCTCACGCAAGTTGCCCATGGTGTTGTGTGAAGCCATTGTGAACAACTGCCTATCACAGTCAAGCAGCTGCTGTAGTGATACTTTAGCCAGCCCTCTCGGTTGCTCCCTTAGCAAGTGAGAAAACAACAGTTGTGTCCACCCCTCCATGACTGAAAAAGTGGCCAATCCAGCCAGGTCCATAGCAAGGTTCCGTCGCTGCCAGGCTGAGCGCAACTTAAGTTCTGTATTTGCTTCACACACAGGCTCTGCAACCTTTGAACCCAGTTTCAGCATCCCGGCTGAATCCATGGAAACCGCTGGATCCTTTTTGATTGACTGAACCTCTTGGGCACGACTACAGCACTGCTCAGGTTTGACATACGATAGGATTCCTGTCTCACACATATCAACGAACAAGTCCACCAGGTGATTTGCAGGTATAGTCTCTGGAGTAAAAACCAAACCCCCTAGCCTGTCCTGTTGTTCCCGCTGTCTTGCTACCCGTTCTGCAGTGGCCATTCGACGGGTCGCCATAGCCGGATCGGGCTGGGCTTCAACTCGCTGTCTCGCATCTGTCAATGTCATTGTATGAGACTCGAAAAACAACCTCCTCAGTATGGCCATCTGGTCGGCCTCAGGCTCCTCCTCAAGGAGGTCTGTAAGGAATCTTCGCAGGGGTGCCTCATCTGTGTGATGAGGCGAGTAAACGACGCTGAAGGCATAGCGGCCAAATGCCGCAAAATTCTTGCTGACAAACTTTTCGATGTAGCGCCCTTCGACGCCAATCTGTAGTGCCCTGTCACGGAAAGCAGCTTCTGACTCCAGTGTAGACGCTGCCATGACGCTCACTGAAACGCAGAACCAGAGGTGCAAATTCAACATGCCTAAAACCTAGCCTGCCTAAAGTCATGTTAAGTCCATCAATGATGAATGCGCACAATGCATCGGAAAATTTGTTTAAAACTTCAGAGTGTGAATTGCGGGGTTAGTTGAAGATTCAAACATGGCAAGCCTGAAAAAAAAACATCACGTGCTGAGTGCATGTCTGCCTGACCTTGAGCTTTGTCCAACTGCAAGAATCGGTTTCTTGATGTTGGGACAACAGGTCATTGCATTCCATGGACACTGACTTCACTCAACTCCCCAACATGATGGTTTGCAACGTTTGCCATGCTTGACAACTACCTTCCCCAACACACCTGACAGCACTAAGCAACGGTGACCTCTGATTTTCACCGCTTTCTCGTGATGCCAAATCAACCCTTTCTATTTTGAAAGGTTCTAAGGCTCTGACGTCAGCTTGCTGAGTGGTCGCTGTCGACAAACTTTGCATGCTAGCCGAAGCTGGCTGAGGTCGGTCACCCACACAGCGTTGCGTCATCCTCAATGACTGCGCCAGCCCTGTCAAATTGTGCACAAGCAAATCTGCCTAAAGAATGCCCGGGAAATCAGGAGAAAATGAAACGCATGGGTCAGCCTATGGCTCATAGATTCTCACATCACCAGCCTCTGTCACAACCGACGCAGCACTTAAGTCTGAATCTAACTGAGCTGGATCATCAGCCCACTCATCTCTACCTGGTTGTTGAACCTCTCCAGCTGCATCTGCAAGTTGTACCACTCGTTCAATTGCTGACAATTCTGGGCTAAACTCACCAGCCCAAATCATGCGAAACACGCAAAGCACCTTCGTGTAAAGCAGTGCACAAGTTTCCCCTGAGTAGCAAGGAACACTCTTCATGTTAGGGTCCAAAACATGTCCCAGCGAGCGCCTCTCCGAAGGCGAAAAAGGTACCTTGACACATCTGCCAGCCCAGGTGAGCAACATGGCCTTGCACGAGTGTGGACCTCCCACACCACTTGGTGAATCTGTTTCATCCACATAAAAAGTTGCCAATTCAGGAGTAAATTGAACGTAGAAAAGTTGTGGCACATCCATCAGCAAAACCAAGACCACGTGCAGCAAAAATACAGCAAAAATCTCTGCAAACGGTTTCAGTTGAAATGTGCCATCCGAGATTTGTCCATAATCCAGCAGAGTACATCCGCCTGACCAAAACTGAAGAGGTTGCCTCAGAGCCACCAGTGATGCTCGCATCAATGGTAACCATGATCGCAAGTCGCTGCACAAAGACTGTCGCAACCAGCAATACCGCAGATGTAAAGGCATTGATTGGCAGGCAATGGAGCAGATGGTGTCGTAGGCGCAGGCACTCTCCATGGAGGTTCGGTGGAGGATGCTGCTGGATTGGATGTAGTGCCGTCAACTGGCATTCCAGCTTCCGGAGTATTGTCGTCCGATGCTTCACCGATAGTGGCTGCCACTTCAATCGGAGTGTTCAATCTTCTGGTCAGTTCGCACAAGAGCGCGATGATCAAAGAAACCAATTGAGGTACTGTAAGCGAAGTAAGTTGTGCAGCAGTGTCCATGCAACTACAACCCAAGAACACCAAGATCGAAACACGATCCAGCTAAGTACCTCTTCAAATCAGAGATCAAACCCCCGATTGCACAAAAATTGTCCATGGCAAGATCAGGACGGAACCCGCCCACCCAAACCCTTAAACAAGGATGGCCACACGAAGATAGAATGAGAGATTCTTTCGGGTCATTAAATTCTTCATCAAAACGATTCAGTGTGAAAACATTCAACTGAAAATAAAAACAAAATCTAAACAATGCATGTCAAGAGGCTTGTTTGGTTTTGGTTTCCTCCAGGTAAGTTTGGACCGATTGGTTTGTTGTTTGGCGCAATTAAACGCAGGTTACACGCGCAAGAGGAAGAAGCGTAAAGAGTTACAGACCGGACTATATAATAGTCCTGTTAGGACGGCTAGAGAGAAAGTATTGTCAGCGCACTGAAATATCCATCACTTTTTCCTTCCTTTGGTGACTTGGGGTTCGGCATTGCTGCATGTTCACCCGCCATTTCCGGCAAAGTCCCTGCTACCACAGGAACACCGGCGACTTGGTTCACGCCTTCATTGGCTTCCAAAGTCTTCTCAGCAGTGTTGACATCAGCCATGCTGCCCATACGTCACACGTCACAAACAAGAAAACAGGTTGAACTTTCCTCTTGATCCGATCAAGCTGGTGAATGAAAGCAAACTGTTCTCTCTCTCTCTCTCTCTACGGCTTCTGTTCCTAAACGGCTTCTGCATCGCATTAATTAAGAGCATTCCAAAATTCACAAAAACAAAACTTGAGGTTTGGAAAAACTGGTGTTTCACTGGTTTTCGTTTCCGTCGTTTTGTTTCAAAAACGTGTCGTGGCATGACATGCAAACGAAAACTTCCAACAACTGCAACCTGAGTGTCATGCATGTAGCGCTCCATGTGCACTTCAGAAATTACAGTTAGACAGCGAAAAGTCCGAAACGAGTTCACATCACCTCACTAGTCAACATCGTCCAACAATGTTCACCAGTCGCACATGACAAAGACTGACCAAAGAACCGAGACGGAAAAGGACAGGACACCGTCACGGAAAACAGAAAAACTCCAGCAAACCATCCAGACGGGACAACAGAAGTACTCAAGGTCCACATCCGCCGATTCGCAACAAAAGAACAGTACAAAGTGAAAACTGTAGGAAGGTTCAAAGACCTTCAGTTGGAGCAAACTGGATTCCAGGCGGTCACCTGCGATTCCAACGTCTATCGAATTCAAAACCTTAGCAAAATGCCGTTGAGTCACAAGCGAAAACAAAAGTTCCTTAGCAAAGTGCCTCAGTGGAACAGGCTTGTGTCATGCAATTCGTTCGGAAAATTTCAAAATTCAGGTTTCAGGTGCTACCGACCCTTCCAACAAACTTGACATCATCTCCCCTTCTTCGGCTAGCAGCTGCAGCCTACGCTGAAAGGTACGGATCCATGACAAGCCATTTGTGTCGAGTCCTGGCACCAAACCTACCTCTTTTTCGAGGTTAATCAGCATATCCCTAGTCTTAAATGACTTAGTCAAACCATCACTCGGGTTTTGAAGTCCAGGGATGTGCTCAAGCAAAAGGCGTTTCTTTTTCACCAGCATTTGAATGTACTTCGCGCGAAGTTCTATGTGCCGGACGCGTCGCAACAACCCTTCCATCGAGCTAATGCTGATCGCGGCCGTAGCATCGTTGCGCAAAACCAACTGGTAAGTCCCGGTTGTACACTGCGGGGTTCCCAGAATGGTCAGCGGAATCCCATCCAAAATGGATTCCAGCAACATGCCTAACGACACCAACTCCTTCGAGTTTTCGGTCATCGCACATAACTCCGCCTCTGCACTACTCAAAGCTGGACATTCCTGTTTTCTAGAAAACACCTTGATGCAGCAACCTTCGAACATCAAGACTCCCCCTGACACGGAGGCCACATTCCAAGACGCGTCGCAGAAACCAACAACGCTTCGCGGTCCTACGCTTGGCGATCCTTCCAGGGAAGGCATGGTCTGCACGCGGTGAAGGCACGTCAACAACCAACGCAACAGTGCACGCAAACAAGCTTCCGCTGCACCTGATGGCTTCGACTGGAATCGCGCAAGGTATGAAACTGAAAAACACAAATCAGCTCTAGACAACGCGGCCCACGCCAACTGTCCTAGAACCCTGCGATACCGTGCTTCACCCTCCGCTGTCAAAGGCGTGTCTTCGCCCTGTTTCTCGCGATCCTTGTAGATCTCTTCCAGCTTTGGTGGTGTCTCATTCGGTTTCAACTTCTCGTGCCAACTGTCGATGACCCCTGTCATGTAGGCTTCACTTACCCCAAGATTTAAGGTGGATTCCCCATCCCTTTCTCGATAGATGGTTCTCCCCAAAAACTGTAGGACGCCTTTCTCAAGCGCTGGAATCCTTCCAGTAAGTTTTATTCGCCAAATCTTCTGCAACTGTTGCAAGAACGATTCACCCTCTTGCGGACTTTCAGCCGCGACGAGTAAGTCGTCGACGTACACCAGCACTAAAAGCATTCCATTGGGCGTCTGCAACCTGAATAAAGTATTCTCAAAGGTGTCTTGACCTCCCATGGAATATACCACCCGCTGCAATTCGAGAAACCACAACAGTGGGGCTCGCCTGAGCCCATTCATGGCTTTCCCTAGCCATGCGATCACTCGACATCCCTTGATTGTGAGGTTCGCCGGAAGTAACACTAAGTCACAAGCTTCAGCCTCCACTGGCGCATGCATGAACGCCACAGAAACATCAGCAGTCAGCAAACTGAGATCTTTCACCACGGAAACTGCGAGCACACAACGAAGCCCGTCCAACGACGACGTTGGAGCGTAGATCCCAGCATTCAAAGCTGAGGTCCCTCCCGTAGCGAAGTCTCGCACTACAAGGCGACACCGAACGATTTCTGAGGTCTTTTGGGTTAACACCCAACGTGAGGTCAAGACCGTGACTTGCTTTTCCTTAGCTAGTGCCCGGCCATCACGTTCAACAAGGCAGCGCCCGACCTTAAGTCGCTCAAGCTGCTGTACCTCAGTCTTCATTCCCTGTTTCACCTGTTCAAAGTCCAAAGCAGCTCCAGTGAGCTCGTCAAAAGAACTTTCAGGAATGTCGACTCGAACCTTTTGACCTCCAAAGTCCTCTTCAAAGAAATCACCATTTCCCTCACCAACAGGGAAAACACAACCAGACTCTCTCAAACAAAAAGTGTTCCACACATCAGCTTGTGTTTGAAGAATAAGGTTGTTCAACCACGCATCCCCTTCTTCCTCCTCAGATCCTTCCCCTTCTGAACCCTCATCGACCCTGTCGATCGTCATGGGCTCAGGACCTTCACCTACCTCACCTGCATCTACATCCATACCATCAGCTCCATCTGCAATGGGCTGTGGAGACACCTCATCCCTTGGGAAAACTGGTGGATCCAACTCTGGTGGAAAATCAGGTGGTGGTAAAGCCTGTTCTGCCTGTGGCGCCTCAAGACGTGGTTCTGGGAAGTCCTGTGGCCTGACGCCTGCCAAAAGAGGAAAAAGAGATTCAACATCATACTGGAGAGGTTCCTTCAGTTTGAAAGAGTGACCTTTGATCACCTCACGATACCCTTCAGCATCAACAGAAAATGGGTACCCCAAACAACCTCCACCAGTCACATACCTCATGCCGAGAAAATGGCACAACACCAAACGCTGACCAGGCCATTTTGAAGGGTGAATTGGTTTCAAAAACCCAACTGCCCCAAAAGGATAAGACCTAGGTGCCTGACCTCCCCGTTTTTCTCTCAAACGTTCTAAGGGGGTGCTCCCAGCCTTTCCCTCACAGTATGCGTTGTACGTCCTATAGACATGTCCCACCAAATATCCCAAAAGGGGGGATTCCAACGCAATCCTGGCATTGCAATGGCGTTCAAGTGCCAACCAATTGGCATAGATCCCTTCTTTCATGATGCAAACGGCTCTCTCGATGCCTTTTGCCTGGGGTCTTGCCTCTGAAATGTTTCTCCAGTGATAGCCTCGTGCTGAACTAGCTGCAAGGCCTCTTTCAACCAAAGATTTTAGTGCTGCCTCATTGTCAGTAGCTACTTCTACAGACAACCCTCCAACACCAATCTCATTGAGAACTGCTGCAGTGGACTGCACGTCACGTTCTTTGTCACCTCCACAAACCACCATGCCAACCATCCCAGTGTGAACCATCAACAGGACCAGAACTTTCCAATGTTTCCCTGCTACAAAAAGGAAATCAGCAGCAAGACTGTGGGGTGTTTCATGCTTATGACCTACTCTCCTATTAGCAGGTGTGCGTCCTCTTGACTGCACGCAATCATCACATCCCCTGTCATAAGGCCAATGGCCCCTGCACTCATGTTCCAGCCTGAGACGTCCATCACCCAATTCAGGGACACTGCACTCCAGGTCTGATCCCTCTGGACCATCTGGTGTGTCTGGGCGTTCTGGCAAACCAGGTTCATGGGGACCCCAACCCTCCAAATCTTCTGAATTGGCAAGTGATGGGGAACCAACTTCAGAAACCTCACCTGCCTGAGGTCCATCACTGTCATCAATTTCATCCTGTGTCAAGTCCTCCACCTGAGGAAAACGACGCATCATCCTAAAACAAGGGTCCACAAACGTCCAGTCACGCCTGCATTTCCGATCAGATTGACCTGAACCTGTCCTCCCTTCATGGTATTTCCACTCCATGCATTCAGATGTGCCATGGTCTTCTTGACAAAACTCTGCAACATCACAACAAGACATGTAATCATCATCACTGTCTGTCGTTTCAGATGCACAACACGACATGAAATCATCTTCACTGTCTGTCGTTTCATCGTTTGTTTCAACGTTTGTCTTAAACAAAACGTCTGTTTCAATGGTATTGGGCTCATGATCATCAAAAACATGCTGAAAAAGGCGACTGCTTCCAACATGAAACATCCTACAAACATAGGAAAACGACTGCAACATGTCTGCACTCTTCATCTGAAGCTCCCGACGTTTGACCTTGACCTTGGCAGAACCTCCTGACCTACCCTTGGTGACCTGCGCAACCTCCTGAGTGGCAACATGATTCACAGGGTCCTTAGTCAAAGAGTCCTTAGTTCCCTTAGTTACCAGGTCCTTAGCCACAACATCCTCAGGGACAACTGCTGCAACTGAACTACAACCACAACAAGTGTTTCGTTTGGTCTGTTTCGTTTCAGTGCTGTCAGTGTTCACAGTGTTTCCAGTGTTCATGGTGCTCAAGTCCATCGGTGCTGGTCCAGAACCCTTCACACCACTCTTGTGCTTTGAAAGCAAACTGACTTTCAGCCACCATGCTCTCTCAGAAATCTTCAAAGGAAGTTTCAATTTCTTCAAAAACAATCCACTCTCCTCAGCATTGCCAAGGACTGTCTTCCAACCAGTTTCCAAAAGGGCGTAAGTTGAGATCACGTTCAAAGGAATTCCTACCACTACTACACGCTTCATGGTAATCTTCGTCTTACCTACCTTGAATTCCAGATCTACAACCCCTTTGACAGGCAGATCATTGTCTCCTGCACCCTTCAAGCTTGGAGATGGACCAGGATACTCAAAACTCACAGTGTAGTGCTTGACCCACTTCTCAGAAACGATGTGGCATGTAGCCCCTGAGTCTACCAGCCAGCAGGTCTTAGGATCTCGTATCCCTACACTACCTACAAAACCCTCCAGTGTGCTGCTCAGGTGGTGTGTCACCGGTCTCTCAGTACTCGATGTCCCTGCGGCCCCCTTTGGCCCACCAGCATCTGATCCAGTCTTCACTGCAAAGGATTTGACTACTATCATAGCAGCCTGGTTTCCACCCTCCTGCTCAACTTCTGGTTCTTGAGACTCCTCAGCCTCACAAGGCTCTTCACCTTCTTCAACTTCTCGAAACTTTCCTCCTTTCCCTCGACCTTTGCCTCGGCCTTTGCTGCCTTTGCTCTTTGCAGCAGGCTTTGCCTTGGGCTTTGCAGAAGGCTTGGGTGTTGAGGAAGCTCCAGGTCGTTTGCTGGGATCCTTGGCCCAGCAGTCCTTAGCTGCATGACCTGACTTACCGCAATTTTTTTTTCCGTCCAACGCCTTCATGGCTTCCGCCAGGTCGTTACACACATTCAATCGCGGCAAACAGTTGAATTGTAATTTACATGCAGGGCTGTCAACTTGTCGAAAGCCACAAAAGTGCTGGTAGTGGACCAGTACGCAGTCCAGAAACTGTCCCAGCAAGAAAACAGACAAGAAAGCAAACCAAAAGCAACAAAGCAAAAACAGGCAAAAAACACACAACCACAACAAAACCAAAACAAAAACGACACAGAGAAGTGGGATCGCCACCAGCAATGGGAATTACATGCAAAATGACATCTTATGTGTCATTGAGAATGGCCCAAAACAAGACGCAAAACAGGAAAACCACAAAACACACCAATGGGCCATGTTGGTGGGTGAGCGAAGCAACAAAGCTCCATGCGGAAACCAGGGATCCCCCAGCCAGGATCCCCGAGATCACAAAGAGCAGCCGTACAGGCATGACATTACACCCAGGCACTCCGAAGCAAACACCGACAACGCCGGGTCGCAACGGGAGTGGTGAGAAACGAAAAAACGGTGAAACAGGAAGGTGAAACAAGATCTAAGGTGAAAATGACAGCAATAGCTACGGCACTCAGGGCACGCTCAGAGTCCGCTCAGTTGTTCTTTTCCAAGCATCATCATCATTGGGAGCTGTAGTGCACTTTTGCGGTGCATACCGCTTTCAAAACTGAATCCAATGCGATCGAGTTAGCGATGATCGCTAGCTCGACAACATTGATGCAGGCTTGCAAGCGTGGAGCTCCTCGAGCGGTCAACTTGCAGGCGTTGCAACCAATTGCATTGATGCGGCCGGTTGACCATGGTAGCTGGCTCAGTCACATTGATACAGGGATGCGAGCGTTTTCCTCTGAACAGGGACCAGGTCTGTCATCAAAGTGTTCAGCCGAGGTTCTGGACAGGCAACTTGTGTCAGCTGTGTTGAAGTCCTCTGTCGGGTAATGTTGTACACTCGCTTGCATGAGCTGTAGCTGTCGACTTATAACTTCACGTTCTGTAACATTGGCTCGGGCCTCTACACGGATGCGCAGACTCCTTATGCAACAGCAGGCTGTGCGTATGGCTCTGCAATCTTGCTCGTTGATAACGCCTGCAAGGAGTTCTGTTTGCTGCAATAAGGCATGGGTGCCTTCCAGTGTTCTGAGGGTGTGCGTCAGTTTGCAAACATAGTCCTGCAAAAGGAGGAGATCTTGTGCCTCATTGTGACTCTGGGGTTCTTGAGGCAGGCATGCCAATTCACTCGGTTGCGCTGTACTCATATGGCCAGGCGGCATTCGAGCAGTGAAGGTACTGGATTGAGCTGAGCAAAACAGCAACGGGCGCCATGGCTTGATGTACTTTGACATCGTTCTACGCTACCAGTAACTAGATATATATAGTGGCCTATTAAAAATGTTACAATTGTCCCCCTCCCCCTTCCTCCCTTCCCATAGTTACAAAGGCAAGCTTACCACCTCGTCAGCTCCACAAGGCAGTAGTCAACCATGGGTACCCCATGGTGACAGCACCTATCTACACCTATCTACACAGTGGTTCCCTGTCATGTGTGGCAACCGTGGGTACCCCACGTTGACCGTGTGAGACTACTGGAACTGCACGGGCTGACTGGCGCTGGGGTGTTCGTGGCTGCCGGTGCTACTGGCTGTGCTACTTGAGGGGGGTGGGTCACCACTGCCTGCTGGTTTGATCATTTGCGCGATAAGTGGATGGCTTTGCTTTGCAAGCAGAATCCTAGTCATTTCGCGAGTGAAAGCTGCAGGGTCGTCCACTAGTGCCTTCGCTTCCGCCAGTGGCCTGTCAAGGACAATGGCAATGAGCATTTCTCCGCCATCTTTCTGGATGAGGGCCGGCCGGCCGGCTTGCATCTGTGCAAGAATTGCCACCGCCTTGTTTTCACACAGGGTGCGTTCCCATTCCTCCAGGGCTCTTTGCGCCAGGGTGCCAGTTTGTGGTGGGGCATTTTGAGCTGCCGGTGTCCCCAATGCACGGATGAAGGGACTGTCAGGCAGCGTGGAAGACGGCAGGTTTGTGATAGCGGCTACTGCACGTGAAATGTCACCATCTTTGACTTCATAAGAAGGGGAAGATTTCTGCCCAATGGCCGGCTCGGAATCAGCCCAGAGTTGCCGCAGCGTGTATCCTGTCTTCGGTTCCATGTACCTTCTGTTCCATACTGCGTTGTGAGACCATTGGGGTGCGTCATGGTTTATTTCAACTGAATCTCTTTTCATGTCATATTCTTTCAGCATGTCATCAAGTTCTTGGTGGGTCGCAGATCGGTGAATACAACATTGCCTAACGGCACCATCGATGTGCAGTGGCCATCCCACTGGCATGTGGGAGTCTTCTAGAAGCCCATCACCATTTTGCTCGATGATTGTGCCTAGCATAGGGACATCAATTGTTGCCTTGAGGCTAACCTGCGCACGTTTGCACTTCCATGTATCTGGTGCGAGCAAGCCACGCGCGGCCAGTAATGCTAGTGCTGGGAATTCCGGTTGGTCTTTCATCGGTAGCACCTCTTCCTTAATGACTAATTTAAGACCGTGTAGCGGTTGGGGCTGCCCTTGGTCTGGTTGAGGCGTGGTCTCTTTGGGCACCGCGATGTCTTCAAACCAGGTGGGGCGGACCGACTGGACACCTATTGCACTGGCGGAACTTGCGTTCTTGATGCTTTCCCTGCGCAGGCTGTGGTAGACAGGAGGGATCATCCATGCGGGCACAAAAACAGTGATAAACTGAACGTTCCAGATGACCTGCAGGTTCTGCGGCTTAATTTCAGGAGTGATGCATCTCACTTGACCATCTATGACTCGCGTGTACGATTCGGAGCGGTCAAACGATGCTGTGACTTTTAGGCCGAGGTATAGTTCTCTAAACCAGTATTCTTTGAGCAACATAAAGGAAAGATGAGGTGCCCTCACTTCCAATACGTGCGTTGCTGGTATCAGGAAGGTGACTAACCATTCGGCCAAAAATTCAATCATCCGAGGATTTTCTGGACCGCCTGGAGCGCTGTCTCAATGTCTGGGACATGTGTAGCCGAGGGCAGTCCGACTGTTCGCCTGGCATATTCGTCAGCAAAGTAGAGTCGGCACAATTTGGAAACCCACTGGCTTGGTTTCTCCATATCGATCGTGATCTTAGCCAGGGGCCATGGGTCGGGTAGCGTGGATAAGCAATGCAGTAACTCTGAAGTTAGTTCTGGGGATATAACTGGGAGCGCCCCTCCTTGTGGTCGACAATCTGCAGTTGCCCCTGCTGTGCCCTTGCTCATTTGTGTGTGGATGCGGGCCGCCTTGTGCACTTCTTGTATGGTGGACTCATATTGGTTGACCATAGCCCTTAAGTACTTGCATGCGCGGACTGCTGCCCTCCTTGTGTTTGGCCCATCTTCGGCCTGATTCTTAGCGGCTGTCGCAAGGATGTCTCTCGCTTCTTTTTCCGGCGACCGAGTTGGTTCTGTACCAGGTGCAGGTGCAGTCGGAGCGATGTCTTGGACTGGCGCTTCTTTAGTGCGTGGCAGGTGGCCGGGGATTGGTAGCGTTGGGTGTACCCGCCATCCATCAAAGAAGTATATACCTGACAATGGTAGGATTTCCTGATCTGGGCCGGTCTGCGCCACAACCTGCCCAGTACGCGCCTTGTACAATCCTGAAGGCAGGCATACATATGTGGGAAAGGGTGTGCGATCAGCCGCATAGGCATATAGGACAACTTCCGGGAACGGAAGATTCTGAACAGGAATCCATTTATGTTGAGCTGCTAGGCCTGTCTTGACTTCTTGGAGGCGATCTCTGTTCAGCCACCCCAGATCTGACCCTCGAACCAATATCAGACGGTATCTCGCTCGCTTCACCTCGTTGGTTTGCTGGTCCTGGTATTGGTTTGCGATTGCGAGGGGAGGGAATTCCCATGCGGGTGTTGAATTCAGCGACCATCTACTCATCTGTGCAAGATTCTCCTGTTCTGGGTTGGCATCGAAGTCAGGCCATTCCCATGTCGTCTCTCCTCTTCGAAGGCCTCGGATGCCATATGCTATGGTCGCGACCACCTGAGCCATGCCCATAAGCCCCATCATGTCTAACGGGGAGACCAACAGGGTTAAGGATTTTGAACGGGTGAGTCCGACAGTGATTCGGCCAAGGCAGTCTTCCGTATCCTCCGTAGGGGAACCGTTGGAGTAGTACTTTGTGTTCAGGAATCCAATACTGGGCTGGGCTACGATTGCTACTTGTGCTGTTCCTCCTGCTGAGTTGGCTATTGTTTCTACACGGAGAGTGCGGGCATAATCCTTCTTAAGCACTGAACGGTTCAAGTTATTCTTGTGGTCTGTTGCAGTGGTCATTACGAACAGCCCATCGGCAAACCCGGCATTCCTAGGGAAGGGGGAGAGCACTTCTGACACGAGCGTCTCTAGGTCTGTCGCTACTAGCCCATTAATTCTAGCATTGGTGTCCCAAAGCACGAACTGGAACCCCGGTGGCCGGTCTGGAAGTCCTCCGGAGGCAAAACTTCCAAGTTCCCACATGTCGTTGATGAGTCTGCAAAGATCAGGGTATCTGACTGCTACTACTGAGTGGTATGTCACAGGGCTAACTCTTGAGCTAGACGGGAGCATCAATCCCCAGGCATGGATGTCGCTCACTCCGGCGGTCTGGGAGTTTAAAACCGCTTGTATGTCACCGGCCATGGGTAGGAGGGTAGCAGCATGCTGCAACATCCAGGCAAGGCGTACCAGGGACCGTGGAAAGTTGACTGTTGTGCCTGCCAGTAGTTCTGCGTCCACGAATGTGGGGAGTTGTCTTTGCTCATGTGGCTGGGCTGCTTCAAATTGTGCTCTCAGGCCTGGGAGGACAGCATTAGCCGCCTTCAGGTCTTCGGTAGCCTGTGGCGAGAGTTGGCTTGTCCATAGCTGACCCAACGTGTGCTGGCCTCGACGGAGGATTTGGCTGAGGGTAGTTAGACCTTCATTGGATGAGCCGTCAAATAGCCGAATCATTGCATCAGCTAAATTAGCTGGCATATAATAATTGCGGTCACTTCGCAGCCCATGTTTTTTGGATAAGAGGAGTTGCCGGGATCGTTTAGCGTTGCGGGCTGCACGATCAATGCCTCCTGGCGTCTGCTCTGAATCTCCCGTCCACAGGACTAGGGGTTGCTGTCTCATCAGGCTGATGACTGCAATTTCCCGGTCAGTGCCATATTGTTGACCTTCATCAATGACCATGAGTGAAAGCTCTTGCATGAAGCCTCCCAGCGTGGACCATTGCATGGTGAGATCCTGGGCTACCGTACCTCCTGTGTCCAACACTAGCTGGCACTTGTTCAGCATTTGCCTTCTTTCTCTCGGATGAATATCGAATTTGGTGTGGGAATAACTGCTCTTGTTACGTTCTTGGTCCCCCACCAACCTGCCTATGCGCCCAAACACCCCCGACGGGGGGTCGAGCCATAGGAGCAGGTCAGCAAAGGATCGAGTGCCTGAGTTTTCCTTACATATAAACAATATCTTAAGGCTGTCGGTGGTGTCGATTTCAATCAAGGCAAGGATGAGGACTGCCATCGATTTTGACTTGCCTGCACCAAAAAGTCCTTGAATACACAGGTCTAGCCGATTGGTGAGCAACGCCATTGTCACTGCACATAGCGTGCCCAAGACATGTCCGTCTATTTCGGCAGCGAAGGAAAGTGCAGTTGTGCGGGTCCATTGATAGGGTTCGCCCTCCACATGACATGGGATAAGGACCAGGCGTAGCAACTGCCCGCACAAATGCAGCAAGTGTGATCGTTTGTTGCCATCCATTCCTTCAACTGCTGTTTGGACATTATAGATGCCTAGGCCAAGGTGGTACCTACAGGGGGGAGTCTGTGCGACAGCAGTTACTTCTCTGGTGGGCTTGGTGCATCCAAACATCCACATAGTATGGAGGAAAAAGGTGCCTGGGAGTGGGCCCCCGTCCCCCTTGACGGTAGCATCTATGGGTTCCAGGTTTTGGCCAGAGGCAAGGTACCAGTCTTGAAGTACCAGGAGTTGTTCTTGGGCAAAGAAATCGATGGCTGGCCCTGAGAGAAAAGCTTTATGTGATTCCTTTCAGCCACAGCCCATACACCCCACAATGCATATCATCATACCAAAAATGCATATCAAAAATGCATATCAAACTACTACCTTAAATATAAATGCCTATCAACTATGAGTTTGACTTATTACCATCACTACTGCCAGCCTGTCAGTACATGTTTTTCATCAGCCATATTTACCCAACCTGATAAAACTGAAGGAATCTCAGTGGAGCTTGGTTAAGTCAAGCAGGACAGAAAAAAGCAGAGAGCAGAGCTAAGGCTAAGTGAAAACATTACAAAAAAATATCCATTTTCAATCTGCATTTTCCTCAGAGCCTTAACTTTCAAAAAATATGCATTTTACACTGTAAAATCGAGACTTTTTGCATATTTTCTTGAAAATCATTGATTCTTGGAGTTTCTGTGCTGGTTTCCATTTCTGGGAAATGGAAAATATGCAAAAAATCTCCATTTTACACTGTAAAATTAATTTTTTTTTGCATATTTGGTGGCTCCAGAAAATGCATATCCCACAAGTTTGCCCCAGGAGTAGAGATATTCATTGCTGGGAAATCGAAAATATGCAAAAAATCTCCATTTTACAGTGTAAAATGGAGATTTTTTGCTTTTTTGGTGGCTCCAGAAAATGCATATCCCACAAGTTTGCCCCAGGAGTAGAGATATTCATTGCCGGGAAATGGAAAATATGCAAAAAATCTCCATTTTACAGGGAAAAAAGGAGATTGTTTGCATATTTGGTGGCTCCAGAAAATGCATACCCCCCACAAGTTTGCCCCAGGGGGAGAGATATCCATTTCTGGGCAATGGAAAATATGCAAAAAAAAATCCATTTTACAGTGTAAAATGGATTTTTTTTGCATATTTGGTGGCTCCAGAAAATGCATATCCCACAAGCTTGCCCCAGGGGTAGAGATATCCATTTCTGGGAAATGGAAAAAATGCAAAAACTCCGTTTTACAGTGTAAAATGGATTTTTTTGCATATTTGGTGGCTCCAGAAAATGCATAGCCCAAAGTTTGCCCCAAAATAGATATCCATTTCTGGGAAATGGAAAATATGCAAAAATCTCCATTTTACACTGTAAAATGGAGATTTTTTTGCATATTTGGTGGCTCCAGAATATGCATATCCCACAAGTTTGCCCCAGGAGTAGAGATATTCATTGCTGGGAAATGGAAAATATGCAAAAAATCTCCATTTTACAGTGTAAAATGGAGATTTTTCCCGAGAGCGTCTGAGCGCAGGGTTCTTCCAATAGTGGGGGTCTGTGAAAAATCTTCTCATCTTCACATCTTCTCATCTTCACATCTTCTCCTCATCCCTCATCTTCTCATCTTCACATCTTCTCATCTTCACACCTTCTCATCTTCACATCTTCTCATCTTCACATCTTCTCATCTTCACATCTTCTCATCCTCACATCTTCTCCTCATCTTCTCATCTTCACATCTTCTCATCTCCTCCATCTTCTCATCTTCACATCTTCTCATCTTCACATCTTCTCATCTTCACATCTCATCTCACATCTTCTCACATCTTCTCATCTTCACATCTTCTCACATCTTCTCACATCTTCTCACATCTTCTCACATCTTCTCACATCTTCTCACATCTTCTCACATCTTCTCACATCTTCTCACATCTTCTCACATCTTCTCACATCTTCTCACATCTTCTCACATCTTCTCACACCTCCACTCACATCTTCTCACACCTCCACTCACATCTTCTCACACCTCCACTCACATCTTCTCACATCTTCTCACATCTTCTCACATCTTCTCACATCTTTTCATCTCACATCTTCTCCTCTTGTCCTCTTGCCCTCTTGCCCTCTTGCCCTCTTGCCTTCTTTATCTTTCTCTCTTAAGGCCGAGGGTGGTGCCGGCGGCGAGTCACGAAACGTCAACCCTTTCGCACGAAATGAGGGTCGATCCGCAAAAACTGAGGTAAAATTGCGATTTGACTTGTGCCGGAGCAACCCTTTCGCACGAAATGAGGGTCGATCGGCAAAAACTGAGGTAAAATTGCGCTTTGACTTGTGCCGGAGCAACCCTTTCGCACGAAATGAGGGTCGATCGGCAAAAACTGAGGTAAAATTGCGATTTTACTTGTGCTAAAGCAACCCTTTCGCACGAAATGAGGGTCGATCGGCAAAAACTGAGGTAAAATTGCGATTTTACTTGTGCTAAAGCAACCCTTTCGCACGAAATGAGGGTCGATCGGCAAAAACTGAGGTAAAATTGCGATTTGACTTGTCCTGGAGCAACCCTTTCGCACGAAATGAGGGTCGATCGGCAAAAACTGAGGAAAATTGCGATTTTACTTGCCCCGGAGCAACCCTTTCGCACGAAATGAGGGTCGATCGGCAAAAACTGAGGAAAAATTGCGATTTTACTTGTCCCCGGATGCCGGACTCTGTCTCTGGTAAAGCGCCTGTGTGTAAAAAGAGTCTCTGCTGTGTTAAAAGCGTCTGTGTGTAAAGCGTTGTGTGTAAAAAGGTTGACGTGTAAAGCGTCTGTGTGTGTAAAAGCGTCTGTGTGAAAAAGCGTTCTGGTTGTTAAAAGTTGTCCGGTCCATGTCTGTAACAAAAAACAAAGTCAGTGTGTAAAAAGCTTCTGTGTGTGAAAAGCGTATGTGTGTAAAAGCGTCGGTGTCGTCAAAGCGTCTGTGCTGTAAAAGCGTCTGTGTGTAAAAGTCCGTGTGTAAAAGCCCCTGTGTGTAAAAGCGTCTGTGTGTAAAAGCTTCTGTGTGTAAAAGTGTATGTGTGTAAAAGTGTCTGTGTGTAAAAGCTTTTGTGTGTAAAAACTTCTGTGTGTAAAAGCTTCTGTGTGTAAAAGCTTCTGTGTGTAAAAGCTTCTGTGTGTAAAAGCTTCTGTGTGTATAAGCGTCTGTGTGTAAAAGCGTTTTGTGGTGTGTAAAAAAGCGTCCGGCTTGTGTTAAAAGGTTGTGCTCTGTGTTAAAGCGTCTCCTTCTGTGTGTAAAAGCGCCTGCGTGTAAAAAGCGTCTGTGTGTAAAAGCGTCTGTGTGTAAAAGCGTCTGTGTGTAAAAGCGTCTGTGTGTAAAAGTGTCTGTGTGTAAAAGCGTCTGTGTGTAAAAGCTTCTGTGTGTAAAAGCCCCTGTGTGTAGAAAGCGTCTGTGTGTAAAAGCGTCTGTGTGTAAAAGCGTCTGTGTGTAAAAGCGTCTGTGTGTAAAAGTCTCTGTGTGTAAAAGCCTCTGTGTGTAAAAGCGTCTGTGTGTAAAAGCATCTGTGTGTAAAAGCGTCTGTGTGTAAAAGTATCTGTGTGTAAAAGCGTCTGTGTGTAAAAGCGTCTATGTGTAAAAGCGTCTGTGTGTAAAAGTCTCTGTGTGTAAAAGCGTCTGTGTGTAAAAGCGTCTGTGTGTAAAAGAGCCTGTGTGTAAAAAGCGTCTGTGTGGAAAAGCGTCTGTGTGTCAAAGCGTCTGTGTGTAAAAGCGTCTGTGTGTAAAAGCGTCTGTGTGTAAAAGTGTCTGTGTGTAAAAGCGTCTCTGTGTAAAAGCTTCTGTGTGTAAAAGCGTCTGTGTGTGTAAAAGTCTGTGTGTAAAAAGCGTCTGTGTGTAAAAGCGTCTGTGTGTAAAAGCGTCTGTGTGTAAAAGTGTCTGTGTGTAAAAGCGTCTGTGTGTAAAAGTCTTCTGTGTGTAAAAGCGTCTCTGTGTGTAAAAGTCTCTGTGTGTAAAAGCGTCTGTGTGTAAAAGCGTCTGTGTGTCAAAGCGTCTGTGTGTAAAAGTGTCTGCGTGTGAAAGTGTTTGTGTAAAAGCGTCTGTGTGTAAAAGTCTGTGTGTGTAAAAGTCTCTGTGTGTAAAAGCGTCTGTGTGTAAAAGCGTCTGTGTGTAAAAGTCTCTGTGTGTAAAAGCGTCTGTGTGTAAAAGCGTCTGTGTGTAAAAGAGCCTGTGTGTAAAAAGCGTCTGTGTGTAAAAGCGTCTGTGTGTAAAAGCGTCTGTGTGTAAAAGCTTCTGTGTGTAAAAGCGTCTGTGTGTGTAAAAGCGTCTGTGTGTAAAAGTAAAAGCGTCTGTGTGTAAAAGTCTGTGTGTAAAAGCGTCTGTGTGTAAAAGCGTCTGTGTGTAAAAGCGTCTGTGTGTAAAAGCGTCTGTGTGTAAAAGTGTCTGTGTGTAAAAGCGTCTGTGTGTAAAAGAGCCTGTGTGTACAAAGCGTGTCTCCATACTAACAACAGAAGACTCTGCTCCTCTACGCTCTCGGGCCATCCGTCGTCTAGTTTGCTTTTTTGGTGGCTCCAGAAAATGCATATCCCACAAGTTTGCCCCAGGGGTAGAGATATCCATTTCTGGGAAATGGAAAATATGCAAAAAATCTCCATTTACACTGTAAAATGGAATTTTTTTGCTTTTGTGGTGGCTCCAGAAAATGCATATCCCACAAGTTTGCCCCAGGAGTAGAGATATTCATTGCTGGGGAATGGAAAATATGCAAAAAATCTCCATTTTACAGTGTAAAATGGAGATTTTTTACTTTTTTGGTGGCTCCAGAAAAAGCATCCCACAAGTTTGCCCCAGGAGTAGAGATATTCACTGCTGGGAAACGGAAAATATGTAAAAAAAATCCATTTTACACTGTAAAATGGAGATTTTTTGCATGTTCTAAGCCCAAGAAAATGGAGATCCCAAAATGGAGGTTTTTCCAATGTCATTCCAGGCCCACCTACTAAATGCATATCATGCTGCATACCCAATCCAGTGCTGCATGCTTGTTACATATTCAAGGTTCCTGTTGGATCCAGAACTTTGCTTGTACAGCATATATCCTATTGGTCCTATTGATATGTTCATGCCAGCAACCCAGCAGACCCAATTCTTGCATCCAAAAGAAATTCTTGATAATGTCCAATACAAATATGATGCTACCAAACATGTGCTGCATGAAGTGCTTACCAATAGCAACCCCTGGAAACAATCTCCATTTTTGATTTCCATTTTTGCCACTATGATATGCATTTTACCCCTATGTTGCTGGAAGTTGGCTGTGGCCGAGGGAAGGTCATAAGAAAAGCTACTTCGATGGCTCTGGGGTTGCACTGCCTGTGGATTCGGGTGGCAAGCAGTTCATCCTTACTTTTGGATGAGCGTGGCGTGATGGCAAGGACTAGCCCAAAAAGGATTTGCAGGTTTCTGACGTCGCTCGCTGGAGCATCTGTGGTTCCTACTTCCCGTGCCTATGGGGCTAACTTTGTGGTGGTGTGCCTCACTTGCCAGGAGGCTGAAGACTTCCGTTTGGCCTAGGCTCGGGTGTCGGAACGCGAATGCATCCTGTCCTCCTTTAACTCTCCAGTGACCAAACTCACTGCCTTTGAAAAGAAATTCGAATGCAATTGGTTGCCATGGTTCACGAATTGGTCCAGCACTCTGCATTGTAAGCCTCGTCTCATTGTAGCCTTCATTGGGGCTGAGCATTGGCAGATAGTAGTCTAGCATGTAGGCAGCCATGGGCAGTTGTAGGGTGCCAAGGAAGTGTTGAACCATGGTTGTATAATTGAGCAGTTTGGCCCTGGACGCAATGCTGACTGTCGCCAATGAGGCCAGATATTGAGTTGCATCTTGCTCCGTTCGTACCTGTGAGTTGTGTATGGCAATATGGCTGACCAGTGCTTGGGTTGTGGTCTCTGGCAACTCGCACATCATTGCTAACTCACGAAGGAGACGCTTAGCTGCCTGTGGGAGTTCAAAGCTGCAACATGATATCAAACGCAGGGGGGCTTGTGATTATTTCTCCACAAAACCAGGATCGATTGAGACTAATTCAACACTGGTGGTGGAAGTTTCAAATGTTAATTTGCAATCCATATAATTATATATTAAATTATATGGTGTACCGTTGTGATGTAAGGTAAAATAAGGGCAATTTTTTCATGGTGCTCTTGGTTTGGTCACTTGGCTCTGGTACAATTCGTGTACCAGGTTCGAGTGGCCACGCCCTCAGCACGACGGCGTCGCCATGGATGACTCTGACCAAGAAGTTGATCCGGATGTACCTTGGAATCATGGTTCCGATGATGATTCCTCTGAAAGCCTTGAGTGGCCAGACCTTGAATTCTGGAGGCCACGATGGGTTGGCATGTCCCCCAGTGCCATTGCCCATCAGATTGAACAGGAAGCTTTTCAGAGAATTGATCAAAAAGTGTTGCACCGTATTCGCCATAACAAGGCACTTAAAGTGCGATGCACTAATCAGTCTCATCTGGACAACCTCATCGAGAAGATCAGATGCACTAATGGCAATGACGCAATGCATCCTGAAATTGGAAGTGCAAGCAGTGATGACGACTTTTGGTAGATCACTCAGCACTGCGAATTTGCGGATAACTATTTTCAACCTTTTCTGGAATCATCTTCGCAGTTTGGACACAATGCTTTGCAGCTCATTGATTTTTCGGGCATACAGTATTTCACAGGGGATGTCTCGGGGATGTCCTTTTTCAATTTTAGCTTTGGTATGGCCATTTGCAAATTTTCTTATGGCCAGATGGTTGGAAATTGACCCAAGTGCAAGCGAACAATTTTGCTGGCACGATCCATCTGGACCGGATGCTGAACAATTTACAGATTTCTGGGCGTTTACCTGTTTTTGCATGACAACTGGTTCGCCATCGGCCATTCATTGTTCGTTGGAGGCAAATTTTCAGCAGTTTTTCAGCTGGGTCGTGGACTTCATGTTTCTACAAGTGGTTTTGCAAGTCCGTCGAGAGCTTCAACGTTTGAGTGAGTTCCGAGTCCTGCATGATTGGTTCAGTTCTTTTGTGAACCGTCACATTGTCCACAAGCTACAGATTGTGAGGAAGTTTTCTCAGTGGATCCCAACGTCGAATCATCCTGGCATTGAAGGCAACCTTTATCAGCCAACAGACTCCGGGGATATCGCAGTTTGGGGTCTTTGCAGGACTGTCTGCGAGTGTGGGACCATTTGCTGGGCCGCCATTTTCAGGCACTGGTTTGACATTCACGCAGCGTGCAGTCAGTTTGTGCGTCCACACTCAGGGAGTTTTTGGGCCCTGTTGGAACTCCGAGGTGAAATTTTCCTGACAACGTTGGGTCACCTCGCAGCTGCCTTTTTTCCTTTTCCGTTTCCGCATGACAGTGTTGTGGAGAAAGTCATCTACATGGACTGTGTTTGTCGCCATCGTTACACTTTCACAAATCGACTAGTCGGACAACGTTTCAGCTTGCAACGCTGGACCATTTTGTGCTTAGTGGGCCTACAGCTAGCAGATGGAGCAAACCAGGGACCTGATTGTCTCGACAGTGCAGACGAATGCCTTTGGCCTGGAAGAGACCCGCCTGCAGACAACAGCGCCTCGATGTCGTGGTTATTGCCAGTTTTCTGTTCAGCAGTCAGTTTATTTGTCACCTGGGTATTGCGAACATGGTGGAAATTTTTACCGCCAACAGCTACCAGAGATGAAGTTGATTATGCCACATTTGGGGCAGCACTCGAACGTATCAACAGTGAGAACAATATTTTGAGACAGGAAGTGGGCTCTTTGAATAGTGCACTTTCTGAAATTTTCTCTGTCGTTGGAAGGCTCAGGGCTGACCTCGATGGTGTTACGGCAGATCACGACCATCTGGCCGAGCAGGTTGGATGGCAGCACGTCGGGATTGTACGCCTTGGAGGCTTTAACCCCTATCAGAGCTTATCAATCCAGCAGAGACAGCAGGTTTTCGCCCGAGAGAGACGAAACATGATGGCCTACCGTTCGATGGGCCCGAACGGGTTTATGACGACGGTTCTTCACCAAGACAGGTTGTTGGGCTTGCAAAGTGACTTCAATGTAGTTGGAGGGGTTGGTGCGAGGTTGGACTACCCAAGGGAGGAGGCGAGTGCAGACACCCATCTTCTCATCGAATTCAACGATGTAGGGGACGGGTCCTCATTGCCTCAAGATGTTCTTTGGGCGATCGCACGCAACAAACTACAGATAGAGCTGTACAACTGCCTGGTGAGGGAAGACTTTGTCAGAGCGCGCTTGTTCCAGCAAGCACTGCTATTCTTCATAGACGTCTCCCATCAAGATAGACTTCTGAATCGGCATGATCAGGTTCGTCTATTTACATACCTGGGGGACCACCTCGAGAGCATGTCGGATGGGCTCCGTGGGGAAGATGAAGCTCGAGCCAACGACTATCTAGCCCTAGCTGGAAGGTTTCGTAGGGTGGCATCAGTGCACTGAACCTGAAGGTCATGGAGGACGCGGTCAAAGATCACCGTGATCCTGTTTGTCGACAATACATTGACCAGAGTGAACAATTGAGGATTCCCGGTCTTGTCGTGTTGCAAAGCTGTAATGTAAGCTTGTGTTAGTGTTTAGGGAAATAAATTTCGGTTGTATGTGTCAAGAACGGGTACAAAGTCGCATATGCCTATTCTGTTTCTGACACATCATACACCTCATGACTTGCAGTGATGTCAAACAAACTGGACAGAACTAAGTTGTCTTGAGGTTTTCGGTAGGCCCCCTATGTGGCAGGGGGAGATACTTTGCCGAATGACTATCGCTGAATACTGATTCAGTTCCATGTTGAACCAAGTTCCGGATAAGCACGCAGCCGGAAATTTGATGTTCACTTTTCATTCAGGTTCAAGTTTCCGACAATCACGAAGTCAGGAAGTGAACATTCGTTTTTTCTCAAAATCAATCCTCTGACAATCAGGCGGTCAGAAATTGGATGTTCTGAAGTGGCAACAACTGCGTAGTTCACAGTCAGGTTGATTTCTCCGACAATCATGATGTCACGAACCTGGAAGCCCACTTTCTTTTCATGTCGCAGTTTCTGACAAACATGCAGTCAGAATTAGTACTTGGGTTTTGCAAAACCCACAATTTCAGGTTTCTGGGACCTGCAGCGTTTGATTGCCATGAGTCGTAAATTTACAGGGAGGCCGCCACCTTTGTCGACCCATCCAAGCGGCAAGTATTGGGGTAAACCTCCAGCTTTGGTGCCACCGGGACACAAAGGCAAAGGAAAAGGTGGCCGTATTGTCTTCTCCGCACCAGAGGAGTCTATTTGTGACACCATTGACCACAGCAATTTGCGGGGAATTTTGAGAGACCTTTGCTACTGGCAGAGCCACGTCACGACAGTGGAAGAGCTTGCTGGCAAAGTGACGTCTGCCGATTGGTACCCTTTGCTGTTGGGAAAACTTGCTGAGTCGGTCATCGTAATATCAGGTGCCCCCAATGTCGGCAAATCCAGCCTAGCAGTTCACCTGGCCAAGACCTTGGGTTTGATGCGGACAAAGACTACGAGCAGAAATTTCTGGCTGTTTGCTCGTAGTGAAAGGCCGTATTTTTCTCTCTGGGTGTACTGCACCGATTCTTTCTGGAGTGAAGAGGAGCCATCTTGGCCTAGGATGAGACAATCTGTATCATCCATCACTTCGAGCGAAGAATTCGGCACTGGAGCAGTCATCCTCGAAGGTCACAGGATTTTTGCTTTTCCAGGTTATGCCGACTTGGCCACCACTATTGTTTACCTGGCTGCTACCGACAAACTTTTGTTTGAGCGAGGAACAGAAGCAGGGTCAATTCGGAAGCACAAGCTTTTCTTGTCGAACGCACTAGACCAACTCCAAAAGCTCAACAAGATGAGCATTCTGGAAGGCGAAAAGTCGCAGGTCTATTTGGTGTGCCAGGCCTTACAAATCGCCCTCCTAGAGGACGCGAATTTGGACGCATCACATCTGTCGGCGGACATCGAACTCGACGGCAGGTGGACATTCTAAGCTGCCTATGTTTACACGCAGACAGAGCAAGTTATAGCCGACTCAGGATATTTGTTTGTGCTTGACAACGAGACAACGTTCTTGACTTCCTTCAAATTTTTCGTACAATTTCAGGTTTCACAATGTGCTGGCCATTTTGGCTTTTATTCAATTTTTCCTCGGGCCGTGACAATGCAGTGTATCACTCAGGCAGGCATAAACCTCAAAGCAGGACAATCATGTAGTCCAGAGAAAGTTTGCCTCCAACCGTCATTTTGTTCGGGGGTCAGTCGGGACGCCTGAAGGCAATTCAAGCATCTCGGGCAACCATGGGATCCAACGTCGGGCACCATCACTTGGATCTAAGATCCTGAAAGCATCTAGCATTTCAGAAACCAATGGATTCATTGACTCACGCCTGTAAATTTGGGATCTGGACCCTTGATGGCTTCTCAATGCCAACTTTGTTCTCAATGTGAAATTTCGGGTTACTCAAATCATCGTTTGCATGGTTTGTTGTTGAATTTTGAACCCGATTGTTTTCCTGGGCCAAATCCTCGAAGTGAAATTCACCTCTCACTAAAGGAATGGGTAACACGTTTGCGAAGGCGGGTTTGCAACTTGCTAGGACACTTAATCTTGTGGAACCCCGTGGAATATAGAGATCATTCTCTACCGACAGAAGTTCCATGTTTTGTTGCCTGTTTTTGAAGTTCCATGTTTTGTTGACTAGCTTTGTATTCAACAGTTTTTGATTGACAGGCGACTCAAGTGTCACACCGTAACTCAAGGATACCCCGTATTCCGGAGTGGTCTGGGGTGACGCTTGTCACACCAACACCCTGTTTCTCTCCTACTAAAACGTGGGCTCGCAGCTCTAGGCATTGCGAATGTCCGGACCAAGCTCGAGGAAGTCGTTTCACCATGCTGACGCCCAGGGAGAACCTGGATGTTGACAGCGAAGATTCGGAACCCACACCCCACAGACACTCGGGTTTCAGGGTCGCTGCCGAGGACGGACTCCAATTGTCACAGTTCCTCACCAGAATCTCAAACAAGAGGTCAAGCGAGGTTCGAGTTTACTCTTTTCAATCGAGAAAACCACTCCCAATGACCACAAAGATGGGTGACCTTCCTTTGAAGATGTCGATACAAATCTGGTCAGAGGATTTGGCAGGAGCTATCGAAGAAGGCCTGAAATCCTGCCATGTGAAGAGCCTCGACAAGGACGATGCGAAGGACTACAAAGTGTTCTTCATCAGGCACATTTCCGCCTGGGAATTTTTTGACAGTTGTGAGACAGACCGAGCTCAACAAGATCGTCGAATTCAACAACTCTCTGACGAGGTGAACATTCTTCGCACCAGGTTGGAAAGCTTGGAACGGGCACAAGGCACTCGCTGAGCAAAAGGGTTGCCCATGATTTGAGGGCAATCTTTTCCCTTCAACTCTGCTCCGATGGGCGACCGCCCCACATTGCGGTGACGTTGGGGGCCGACCTCTGACGGTCGAACCGCACAGCACTGCCACGTCGAGGAAACGAGGGCCTTTAGACTTTTTATTGCGATTCGGTGGCGGGACAATTTCAGTGGACTACGTGTGAACTACGGCTTCCTGCTTTCCCGTTTACCATTACATCGGACCACCTTACAATTGGACGATTGCGTGTACAATTGAGTGTGGCATCGTTACAGTAAGATGGCGGTTTGAACGATGGTTAGCTTTTCAGTTACAGATGTGCAGTGCCATGAGGTTTGTCCCAGCGGTGTGTCCAGATTCAAGGAAACCTCCCAGAGAGCTTCTCTGGAAGACCGACCCAAAAGGGCCGCCCATGGGCTTGAGGCATCATCTGGAAGAAAGCAGCGGTGGCATTCTGCTGGAACAGTCTGGAACCAGTCAGGAGACGTAGTACTGATTACCTTATTTTGTATATCCGGTCTTGGACTGGATGAGGAACCTCGCTGTAGACCATCTTCTCCCGGACGCTTGCTACGAATGTGGGCGTTGCTTCTGCCCCCTGCGGTGTCCATTTTGCTGATGGATTTCAACAGGGGTAACGAAGTTTGGTTTGCACCCTACACCTGAAGGACCCTTCCACGAAGGGAACGATCTTTCAGCTGTACGCTGCAAATCTATATTGCGAAGCACTTGTGGCTCAACCTATTTAAATTTTCCATATATGGACTCGAACAGATCAAGGCACATCGCGTCAGAGTGAGGTTAAGATTTTCCACGGAAGCACAATACCATATTGTTCGGACAGCGGTACATCAAGATCAGTTTTTATTCTGCGCGATCTTCGACCTCCCTGGGTACAATTTTTGTGATGAACATGTGAATTTTAATGCAAATGCAGTTCTTCCGACTGGCTTGGAGGACTTGCCAACCGAGGCAATCTAGCAGACCAACCGTCCCATTGGAGCTTATCTGGCATGTCCACGTGACATTGACAGGTCTGCATCAGTCCTGCCATTCCCCTCCATAGTCCGAGGGATTCGCGTACCACAGCTCCCTGAGGACAAACCTTCGAGGGTGTGCTTCGAAAAACCTCGGCTTAAGCAGCAAGCATAGTCGAGAGCTTGCAGAGTGTTCCTGCCAGAGCACTAGTCGCAGTGGGGAATTATCGGGTGCTCTGACACTTAGCATCAAATCACTTTGTGTCAACGTTTGACAATGATGGAATCATGACCCATCCAATGCACCAAAGACAAGCTCAGCTGGAACCATGACCGGCTTTGGATTTACCCCCGACTGTGCAATTACTGGAAGCAAAAAGGAAATCCATATTAAGTCCGAGTGTGGTGCACTTGTGTTCTCACTTTCGAAGCGTCGGCAACTGCGTTTTTTGTAGTAAGTTTTATTTGTATATGTAAATGATACATTTACATAAATACTGCTTACCTTACATCACAACGGTACACCATTTAATTTAATATATAATTATATGGATTGCAAATTAACATTTGAAACTTCCACCACCAGTGTTGAATTAGTCTCAATCGATCCTGGTTTTGTGGAGAAATAAGATGTCACTCTTTTGAAAAAAGATGAAAGCCTTATTTCTCCAAACAAAAATTTGTGAACCCTCACAAATAAGGATCAACAGGAATCTTCTCTGGTTGGTGGTAAACAAACGTTTGCTAAGCGTTGAAACACCCAACCAAATCTGGGAAGCAAACAACTTGGCGTTCAACTTTCCAATTTTATTTTCTAAACCTTCGATGTGGTATTTAATAATTCCATCAAGGAAACACCACATCCTTCGCACGTCACATCATCGTTTGTAATGCTGTGAATTTTCCCAATCAAGTGGTGGGAGGGCGGGAGTCCCTTTAAAATAAGGGCAATTTTTTCACCCACCCCGTTTCTCACTCCCACCCAAAAAATTGGGGAATTATCGGGTGCTCTGACACTTAGCATCAAATCACTTTGTGTCAACGTTTGTTGGGTGGGAGTGAGAAACGGGGTGGGTGAAAAAATTGCCCTTATTTTAAAGGGACTCCCGCCCTCCCACCACTTGATTGGGAAAATTCACAGCATTACAAACGATGATGTGACGTGCGAAGGATGTGGTGTTTCCTTGATGGAATTATTAAATACCACATCGAAGGTTTAGAAAATAAAATTGGAAAGTTGAACGCCAAGTTGTTTGCTTCCCAGATTTGGTTGGGTGTTTCAACGCTTAGCAAACGTTTGTTTACCACCAACCAGAGAAGATTCCTGTTGATCCTTATTTGTGAGGGTTCACAAATTTTTGTTTGGAGAAATAAGGCTTTCATCTTTTTCAAAAGAGTGACATCGTAAACTTCAAAGGGAAGCACACCTGGGGTACTCTCCAACTGTGCTATGTCCTGTCGTCCCTCTGGAAGGGTAACTCGTGTCCAGTGCGGGTAGTTGTGTTGGGCAGTGCCTAGGTATACTCGCCACCCTGTGATGTGCGTGATTGTGAACCCCTGTTGTTGGAGCATCCTCATGTCTTGATTGGACGGGTTCCAGACGCAAAGTCGGTCATCTGCATGGTGGATGAGGTGTACCTGTCGATTATGGGACAGTCTGGGTGTCGTTAGGAGCGATGGCGGGAGAGCAATGGCTGCTAGAACTGTTTTGCCTTCAATGTCTGGGAATTCAGCAAGGATGGTCTCCCATACCATACCTGCATACGAGCCTGCACTGTGCCCTCGAATGAAGAGGGAGCCTACCATGTAACCTGTTAACTTGAGATACTCCACAGAACGGATTTCCGGGGGCAGGCACACTCCGACCAATGGATGCGCAACCAGCAGTTTGGTAAAGAGTCGCAGGCCGTGCTTGTACCCTGGCCATGGTGGTTTCCTGTGTGCCGGGGTAATGGGACAGAAACGTAGGAGTTTCATGGCACGGCTGATGATCTGTGCTTGCAGTTGGTGGGCGTCGGGCACTCCGAGAACATGGCACCAGGTGTGGGCACCAATTGGGAACATGGCTATATGCAGTAGCAAGTATTCTTGGGTGTGGGCGGTTCCTGCAATTGTGCCAGCTCTTGCATTCCAATCATCCTGCTTGCTGAGAGATGGTCCGTAAACATGTGCTTCCTTTCTGCAAGCTAGCAGTACATCCCACTCTTGGTCTAGTTCTCCTCCACCCAATCCAGTGCACTGAACATCCAGGGACCCTGGGTCAGTGGGATTGAGTTGCCAGGCAGTGTTATCCATGATAATGATCTTCCAATCAGTGTATTGAGGGTCGGCATGGCTGGCAAGAACTTCGTTAATGGCCAGTTCTGCGTTGCTAGGGTCAATTCCCAGTCGTTTTTGCAGTGCCTCGAGAAGAGGGAGGATCTGGGCAGTGGGCAGTTGGAGGCTAGCTTGCTGTCCGCAGAGGACGTGGGCGGTTTGGCAGGTCTGGGGCCAGGGTGTGTGGTCGTTGTTGTAATTAGGGACTTCCACTGGCGTCCAAAGGCTTTGGAGCAGCAATACTTGCGTCTTGGTAAGGCTGCGCTGTCGTCCGACGTGCGGTTTTGCTACCAATTTACTTCCTCTGACGAAATCGCAGCCTGTGGGGTGTGTCCATAGCGGGGGTGCCTCGTCAACCCCTATGAGCGAAACGGCAAGTGGTTGCAGCCCTTTACTTTGCCACTGTTGGAGCTTCTGTCCGAGGCCGACTTTGCTCCCATGGAAGGCATGTACTACGGGTGGAAGGCTGTACCCATTATCTAACTCCTTGCTTTGGAATAGCTTGTCCCCCGGGAGGCAGAGTATGGGGAAGTTAGCCGGGAAGACAGACATGGGGGAGAGTGCTCCCTGCTCGAAGATGGGACGGGCCCATGTGAGGAAGGGCGGGGTTCGCTGGACAAAATCCGGCCGTAAGTAGCGACCATCTCCGTGACGCGGCCATTCTCCTTGCTCAGGGATAGGGAATGCAATGATTCCAGCCCATTCACCTAGCATTGCCCAGGCATGTGTCCAGTCTAGTGGGGTTCTGGCCTTACATCCAAGTAAGGGGGTAAGAACTAGTCCGCCTCTTATCGCTTCCGCAGGGTCTTCTGGCACAGCTGTGGTGGCCAGGAAATTGGCTCGACTGTTGCAAAGTGCGATGACCCATTCGTCCGCCGATCTGCTGTTGGCTGGATGGACTATACGTCTTGCTTTAAGGGCACGCGCATCACTCGCATTGGAGCCGGCGGCATCGCTTGGTGGCATGCTAGCATCTGAGGTTTCTAGGTCCATATCGACCGCTTGGTACCTTTGGGCTCCCGGTGCAGGGCCACGCCAAAAAGGCGAAAACCACGCAGAAGCATGGCCCAACGCAAGCACCAGGCGCACCCTGGGGCGGTACCCTTTCCACACCACGAGTCCCAGGTCAAACCAAGGAGAATGGATCCACTCACCGAGTGACGCGGGAACCGAACCCATTCATTTCCACCAAGAATGTACAGCGTAAACCGAACACCCCGAATGGACGTGGAGACGGAACCCATTCATTTCACCCTAGATGATCACCACACAATCCAAGAGAGACCAACTCATGATGCCCCCATAGGTTCCCGGACTCCAGCGGCTACCTGAGAAGACGATCCCAGAAAGGAGTGGAAAGTCTTAGTCACCTTTTCAGTGACCCCAGTCCCTATGGAGCACAGCTCGGACCTTAGAGCCGAAAACAAGGTCCTCACTGTGGCCAGACTGTACCTTGAGCCCACTCTCCCCGAAGGTTGAGAGTGAACCGGTCGGTGACCCAGTCGTTAGCGATCCCATGTATCCCAGGGGGATACACCTGTCTTGCGACAGGACCCTAACACTGTTAGGGAGGAACCGACGGTCTTGTCCACCGCGAGCTTAGCTACCCAACGATGAATATTGACCGTTAGCCAACGGGTTGCCCCGTTGACCCCTCCTCGAGACAAGTCCCCAAGTCTCTAAGAGGTTCACCGACCTTGCCTGTTCCCCCGTGTCATCATTGGGTGTTGCTACCCTAGACACAAGGTAAGGTGAGACCCGTCGGTCCCGTACCACGTGTGTACCGATCGGTCCGGGAGAACCCCGAGATACCGCACGATCACCCAAGGATGTGCGCAAACACAAACGAGGGTGTGACATGAGGAGCAACCCAACATGTCAACACACGCCGACTAGGGGGTACCAAGGTACCGTGTTAATTCACGGTTCGTTAGGGACGGGGGCCTTCAGCAACTCCCCTGCGCTATACCGAAGTTTAACGTCCCCCCGGACCCTCACGGGTCCACCTCCCCCTGTTGCAGACATGGTATTGGGGACCCCATCCCCCTACCCATCTGCTGCGTAGGTCGGAGCATGTCCTGTAACTATAATCAATCCAGCATTGAGTTCTGCTTTTGCTTCGGTCGTGAGCAGGACTGCCGGCGGGCATTGACTGGAACTGGCCATAGTGTAGTGCTGCATTGCCTCGGCTCGCCTTATCTGTCATGAGATTGACCAGTTCGGCTACCTCAAAGAGCGAGGTGGGCACACAATCAGAGTCCGTGAGTGCAAAGTTCACAGTGGGAAAGACTAAGCACAGAGCCTCCAGGACCGCAGCGCCAGCCCAGGTATAATGGACCTGATGCAAACCTGTGTTAGCGTTGATGGGAATGTGGATAGCAGTTGTTTTTTCTCGGTAAGGTCCAGTGACTGCACATCTGCCTTTGATCCATGGTGCAAAATACTGCCAGTACTCAGGAGGATTAGTTCCTGACAGCGTACGGTTGTCCACAAAGACATAGACAGTGTCAAACTGCGATACCCATGAGAGGTTGTCTACAATCCACTGGAAGAGTGTCCTGTGATGGACCTGGCTGGCTGCGGGGCGGCGGATTCCATTCCCGTCGTCCACCATCACTGTCGGGTATGTTAGGGGTGCTCGAGGCATTCGACGGGAGCCTACGTCTGCCCACTTCCAATTCTGTTTAATGTCATCCATACCAAGTGGGGTTTCAATCTCTTTCTCCGACAGGAAGAGTTCGTCCAGTTGGTGGCTTATTCGCAGGATGCCCTGGACATCGGAGAAGTCAATGGGCGCGGCAATTTCCCACTCCTCTCTTGGGGGAGGCTCAGTTCCTTGTAGGAAGTAGGGAGTGTCATCATCAGCCTCTAGAGCATCGAAGTAGACCGATTGGTCACTGTCAGCTGACGTATCTTCGCGGGGTTTTTCTGTGATGCATGGCACCGTTGGCTCTATGTCTGTATCCGAGTCGTCAGGGTCATCCGTCGCCAAGGAAATGAACCTATTTGCAGTCATGAGCTGCTGTATCATTCTGGCGTGGGCGTAACCCTGAACAACCGGTACCCGGTGTCAGGTTTCTATTGTACAACTAGGGCTGTGAGAGTCTATCAAGGCGGTAGGGTTCAAATGTTACCAATGAATCAGCGGAGCTAGGGAAACCCCGAACACCCGGTACCCGGGGTCGGGGGTTCTCGTTGCAAGGCCAATTCAAGTGGAGTTTTAAAAACAAAGATTAGGTGGCAACCTTTGAAGCTTATCTATCGCCTTGAGGTGCGAATTGCGTGGCTTATGGCTGACCTTGCTAGAGAAACTAGTAGAGCCGCAAAAGCTGCAGTGAGAAAAAGATTATACAATTACAGATGTTGGAAGCATTCTTCACTAACAATGCATCAGCACCAACGAAAGCAGGATTCAAATGACCGGAGACGGAAGGACATGGGACACAAGCCTGACAAGACCAAACAAGTGAAATACACCAATAGAAATCCCCTTACGCTACCTTGGGGGAGTCATATTGAGTTGGTAAGCCCCTAAAAGTCCAACAAGTTTTGGGGGGTAACACCCTGGCACTCAACTGCTTTTCTCTTGGCGCAACTGTGGAGTATGGCGACAACAAAAGCCGGCACTGATCGGGTGATCTCAGAGCAGTCATATGCACTCCGTGCTAGCTGGCTGCAAGTTCACTCAATCAATGATTTCCATTTCGATATCCACGATCGGCGAAGCCTGAGGAGTATCTGGTTCCTGGCCATCTTGTATTGTCTTGAGGCGTTTCGTGATACGCCATAGGTTCTGACGGGCTCTGGCTAATCGCGTTTCGTGATACGCCACTTTCTCACTGGCTGCTCTCTGCAGGTTCTGCAATGTAGGAATGTCCGCTGCAAAGAGGTCAACCTCCTGGCCGGTTTCACAGGCAGGTTCAGGGCTACTAGCAACAACGGTGTCAGTGGCTTGCGTGTCTGGCGATTCGGTTGGTGTGTCAACAGGCGTGGATCTCTCTGTCGGTATCTCCTTGTCAACACTAGGTTGCTCCTGTTTCGGAGGCTGCTGCTGTTCAGCTCTGATTTGCGCTGTGGGATGAGGGGAGTGTGTGGATAACGCACCGGTACCCGGGGTATCCGTCTCTGGTTCGCGTGTGGCTGGCGGTGACGGTGGCGCTGGTCTCTGGTTGAATAATGATTGTGCACTGACCTTAGGGGGCCGATGGCTCTCTTGGTGAACTGGAGCCTCTGCCGCCGCATTTGTACTGGATTTGGATGGCAAGGCGGTGTCGGCTTCTCCTGTAATTTGAGGGCTTGCGGCCGGCAAGCTAGTTGATGTTTGGGACTGTGTGGGATATGCTGGTCGGCTTTCTGCTATCGTTCGTTGTCTCATTTGGGCAAAAACTGCTTGCAATTCCATATATTGCCTTTCTTGATCAGCGACCTGCTGTGGGGTTTTCTGAGTTCCCTTCGAGTCCTGTGGAGCAGGTTCTTGAGGTGCTTGCACGGTCTGTTTCTCTTGGGGTCGTTCCATCCATCTATTTGGCTTCGGTGGAGTCGGAGGCTGTGACCGCTTGGCGGGCTGGGAAGGTTTAAGCTGATCAAGGCGCGGCTGAATCACATCCCGCAGTTCAGGTGGGTACGCCTCTCCTGTCTCAGATAGCCACTGTATTGTATGCTCGTGCAACCACAAGGTTGTCCTCCGCAATGGGATGGTTTGGTCATCGTTTACCCAAAAAAGTGGGGTAGGCGGTATTAATGCATGGGCCTCTACAATCAAAGGCAACAGGAAGGCCAATTTCTTCTGCTCATGGAAAATCGCTGCCCCGTTCGGATGAACCTTGAGGTAGGTGTCCTTCCACACGAAAGGTTTCACAACACGCATGGTGTGGGCAATTTCATTGAAAATGGATAGACGAATTAAAGTATACGGTGGAGCGACATCGTAGGCTCTTCCATCCCAGGGTAGTTCGAGGAAACCCCACCGCTGTTTTCGGGTATAGTTGACAACATCCCAGAATTCTGGCGCAAATTCTTTCTCAAGGGCATTATTGAGGGTGGAGAAGATAAGCCATGGTACCTCGTCAATATGCAAACGGTATTCTACCAGCGTGAAGTCATACGTTGTTCGGCAGTCTCCAACCCAGAGCGTGCCACTAACTGCAAGGAAGCGGACATCACTGGCATCTTGCATGTTCCAGTTCATCCCAGTCGATATGTCTCTTAATCGTGCATCTTCGACTGCGATTTGGCCAGATGGATAGTGTGTCTGTTTCGGCATACCAGCAACAGGTACCCTGCAGTGGTTGCACTAACTCTGGCAATTGAGATGCTTGCGCAGTGCACGGGGATGACCGTCAATCGTTATTGAGTTTCAGTAGCCAAACGACGGGAACCCCGCGTCGGCACTAGCGCAAAATAGGTCAGGCAAAGTCAAAAAAGGGGGCGGACCCTATGCAACACTGGCTTTGCAGGTGCAGGTATCCTCCACCAAATTTTGAGCCACAGGCTGCTGATAACGTACGACTACAAATGCTTGGATCAGACAACTAAACACAGAAATACGACCCAGATCTTAACTTTAAAAAGTTTGTGCAGTAGAGTGTTGTCACATGGTAAGGACGGTTGTATTGAGGTAAAAAAGTGTATTGTGGGAGACATGTGTTGGGGAGGAGAAAGGTGGGAAAGGGGTGCAGGTAGTAGTGGGGGTTGTATGACAGGGCGACAAGTGGCATTGACAACGAACGCGGTCGAGAGGGGGATAGCGGAGCAGGGTCCTTGTCAGCGACTGTATCCAGGGTAAGATGGGTGTCTCTGGTTATCTGCGTGGGGCAGGCAGGTGTGTGCACAGTGATATACCCATAACTGGGGCTGGGGTCGGGTGGGCGTGTGCTCATTAGGCTCGGGTTATGCTCAAGGGTGAGGGTGCCGGGGAGCGTTGTTAGTAGGGATTCCGAAGCACTCAGTTAAGATGGCCTACTATATATTGTGGGCAGGGGCTGCGTCTTCGTATTGTGAAACAGCTAAGTTGAAACACCCATGAAAAAGTAGTTGAAACCCTCACCATTACCCAAGGTACCCTTGGGAACAGCAGATACCTTATACCGACGGACTTTAAAGTTCCCATGAAAAAAAATGTTTTAGGCGCAGTGGGCGGTGAGGGCACTGGCTACTTCACAACGGTAGTGCATATGTTTGGCGAACTGCAGGAGGGAGAGAAAGTTTGGGAGGACCTATTAATCATGCTGAGCCTAACCATGGTTCTACATGCGGTAGGCAAGCCGCCTAGGTTAGCCATCCAATTCTGCAGTCGCTTTCTACATGCGATCCACTAGGAGATATCCAGTGTAACTGCTGTTGCCGGTCACTGGCTATGTAGCAAGGCTCAGGAAATTGTGGAGCTCCCTGTCCCTATTAATCCCTTCCTTCCCGTGCTGGCTGTGCATGGCCGTCTCTTTTCTGCTGAAGCATTTGGAATGCAATGACTGTTCCCTGGCGCCATGTTGGCACTCTTGTGCGCAGAGGTCACTCGACCCTACCTGTACAGTGCTAATGGGTACTTCAGCGTACCAGAGTGTGCAGGATGCGTTGTTCCGTCGTCAGCATCGCTTGGTCACAGCGGGCGATGAAGCTGTATAGCTCCAGGTGCGCGGCTCGTAAAATGCCATTTAACACTTGTCCGTCCAACCCGATATCGTCAAGGTCATCCATGGTTTCTTCCAACTGGTACTGCAATCTCGTGGCCGCAATTTTAACTCGATGGAAGAAAAGTAACTGTTGCAGTAGGATACGAACATGGTCAGCAGTTGCACTGCGGGCTGCCCTGAGCATGGAGAAGGTCCGACGTGCGCCACCCTGAGTCTTATGAGATACCCTGGCACGAATAGATTGATGGACAAGGAACACAGTAGCGGGGAAGCTTTAGCCAAAAGTCACGGACGCATGAAGATATGCGCTTGGAGTACTAACTGCTGCATACGGTTGGCAAAGGAACAAATGACCTGACTTACCGCAATGGCTGCATTTCACAGGCTGTGGGCAATCACGAGCAAAGTGTCCTCTTTTGCCGCTTTTATCTGCCTCCTGCCCGGCTCACCAAGCTAATTGCCCTCCTCTGGCCGGATGCGAGCCAGGATAATGACTCTGATGGGTAGAGGGATCATTTTCCAACACGAAAATGGGATCATTTCCCAACACGAATATAGGATCAAATTCAAACACGAAAATGGATCAAAATCAAACAATAGTAGTCAACCCAGGAAGATGGACTTGTCATGGTACATCAACCTGCTCGATGTCTGTGTTTCGTTACAGTATCAACACGGTCGAGAAGCTCCCGGCAGCCAGTCGCTCATATTTTTTTCTTTCGACCTTCCTGTTGTGACGTCACTTTTGATATTGCAACGCGGGTGAAAATCCCCCAGCCGCTAGCCGCTCATATTCCTGTTGTGACGTCACTTTTGATATTTCAACGCGGGTGAAAATCCCCCAGCCGCTAGCCGCTCATAACTCTTTCGCTTGCGAATTTCCTGTCATGACATCACCAGGCACCACAGATGAGACCCGACATTGAAAACACAAGCAAATCACGGTCTGGCAATTGTCCCTGTCCTCGGGACTTTGGGCGCCAGTGCTGCCCGGACCTCCAAATTTTCTGATTGAGGGATCATGCTGGGATGAGCTGCCAAGGATTCGATATCAGGAAGTTACAGAACATGAAGCCTACGAACCCGAATGCCGACATGATGCAAGTGTAGCCGATCCACAGACTATACAGGCACCCGTGGAAGTCAGGACTAAACACCGCGGGGTTGGTACAACTGCATGGAACGCACTGGTTACGTCGAAGTCAGAAAAGGCGGGGCCTGGATCAGAAATCCTATTGGTAACGCTTCAACGCTGGGGCCAAATATCTACATCAAAATGTTACTGGAGATGTTAGTTCCTACTGGAACGCTAATGGAATATTTCTGCTAATTCTATGTCTTCATAAGCTTTCCCTGCATGGAACGCTAATGGAATATTTCTGCTAATTCTACGTCTTCATAGGCTTTTCCTGCATGGAATCGCTACTACTGGATATCTAAATCTGCACCACACTTCCAGACTCTGCTACAGGATCCTTTTCACTTCTTCACATATCGCAAAACACGATTGTATTTCTCAGCGGACAGCCACTTCTCTTTACTGATTTTTCAGACCTGCCCAAACCACTTGAGAAAATCCCCATGTGAACACCGCTTCTCAAGGCTATTCCTGCCAGAATCTCATGCGCATTGTGTTTACTTCATACTGGAACTTCGGATTCACAAGTCAGGTTTGGACAGAAGGGTTGCATATATCAAAAACTGTGGTGGACAAGGGTGCATTTATAGGAGGAAGCAGCAGCAGCAGCAACAGCAGCAGCAGCAGGAGGCAGCAGCAGCAGCAGGAAGCAGCAGGAAGCAGCAGCAGCAGCAGCACCAGAAGGCAGCAGCAGAAGCAGGAGGAAGCAGCAGCAGCAGCAGGAGGCAGCAGCAGCAAGCAGCAGCAAGGAGCAGCAGCAAGGAGCAGCAAGCAACAGCAAGCAACAGCAGTACGCAGCAGCAAGCCAGCAGGAGCCACAAGCAGCCACAAGCAGCCACAAGCAGCCACAAGCAGCCACAAGCAGCCACAAGCAGCAAGCAAGCAACAAGCAAGCAGCAAGCAAGCAGCAAGCAAGCAGCAAGCAAGCAGCAACCAGCGTGTGCCCCATTGAAAGAATGATCAAATATTATAAGTTTTTAAATCATGGCAGAAATGGCTGTCAGGACAGCATCTAATTATATACAATAGTTTCCATTGGTATACCGGTATACCCATGGAAGTTGCTGCAAGATTTAAACGTGCCACTTTCAAGCCGTCATGCAAAACCCAAGCTAAACGCAAAAAGTACCGACTTACCCGAATTGCTTTCCCGCATGGAAATGAACCGTTCAATTGCAAACAGAACCGATTTCCACATCCACCTGTAAGTCTGTCCACGATGCTACACCACATACGATAAGCATGTCCACAGACTAAAAAATCTGTCCGATCCACATACCACATGTCTGTTAAACAGCGCTGCGCAGCCAAGCTCCGCGCCTGTATCAGCGCCGGCCCGCATAGCGTCTGCCTCCAACATATGTGCTTTTTGACATGTCACAACACATGCCAATTGACATGTCACAAATTTGTTCGCAGAAACTATTATCAGGATACTAATTTCAGGATAGGGGTTTATAGCAGCCTCAGGTGGGTCGAACGCCGAAGAAGCTTGCCCCGGCTGCTTGTAATTCGGATCCTGCCGCAGCCACCGACATATATACCTCTTAAAATGTCACCGCGCTCGCCAACTGTAAACATACATGTCAACTGACATATATACTGTTTGACATGTCACAACACATGCCAACTGACATGTCACACATTTGTTCGCCGAAAATATTATCAGGATACTATTTTCAGGATAGGGTTTACTGGAAGTTGGCATGCTCTGGCCACATAGCAGCCTCAGGTGCGTCAAACGCCGAAGAAGCTTGCCCCGGCTGCTTGTCATTCGGATCCTGCCGCCGCCACCAACATATATACTTCTTAAAATATCACGACACATGCCAACTGTAAACATACATGTCCACTGTCATATTTACTTTTTGACATGTCAAAACACATGCCAACTGACATGTCACAAATTTGTTCACAGAAACTACTATTAGGACACTATTTTCAGGATACGGTTTTCTGGAAGTTGGCATGCTGTGGCCACATAGCAGCCTCAGGTGGGTCAAACGCCGAAGAAGCTTGCCCCGGCTGCTTGTAATTCGGATCCTGCCGCAGCCACCAACATATATAACTCTTCAAATGTCACAACACATGCCAACTGTAAACAGACATGCCAACTGACATGTCACAAATTCCTTCGCAGAACATATTTTCAGGACGGGGCTTACTAGAACTTAGCGTGCTCTTCACACATAGCAGCCTCAGGTGCCCCAAATGCCGAAGAAGCTTGCCCTGGCTGCTTGCATTTCCGATCCTGCCGCAGTCACCAACATATCCTTGTTGAAATGTACCAACGCATGCCAACTGACACGTCACAAATTTGTTCGCAGAAACTATTTTCAGGATACTATTTGCAAGATAGGTTTTACTGGAACTTGGCATGCTGTGGCCACATAGCAGCCTCAGGTGGGTCAAACGCCGAAGAATAAGCTTGCCCCGGCTGCTTGTAATTCGGATCCTGCCGCAGCCACCAACATATATAACTCTTCAAATGTCACAACACATGCCAACTGTAAATGTCACCACACCTGACAACTGTAAACATACATATCAACTGACATATTTACTTTTTGACATGTCACAACACATGCCAACTGACATGTCACAAATTTGTTCGCAGAAACTATTATCAGGATACTATTTTCAGGATAGGGTTTACTGGAAGTTGGCATGCTCTGGCCACATAGCAGCCTCAGGTGCGTCAAACGCCGAAGAAGCTTGCCCCGGCTGCTTGTAATTCGGATCCTGCCGCAGCCACCAACATATATACTTCTTGCAATGTCACGACAAATGCCAACTGTAAACAGACATGCCAACTGACATGTCACAAATTCCTTCGCAGAACATATTTTCAGGACGGGGCTTCCTAGAACTTAGCGTGCTCTTCACACATAGCAGCCTCAGGTGCCCCAAATGCCGAAGAAGCTTGCCCTGGCTGCTTGCATTTCCGATCCTGCCGCAGTCACCAACATATACTTGTTGAAATGTACCAACGCATGCCAACTGACATGTCACAAATTTGTTCGCAGAAACTATTTTCAGGATACTATTTGCAAGATAGGTTTTACTGGAACTTGGCATGCTGTGGCCACATAGCAGCCTCAGGTGGGTCAAACGCCGAAGAAGCTTGCCCCGGCTGCTTGTAATTCAGAGCCTGACGCAGCCACCAACATATATACTTCTTAAAATGTCACAACACATGCCAACTGTGAACATGCATGCCAACCGACGTGTCACAAATTTCTTCGCAGAACATATTTTCAGGATGGGGCTTACTAAAACTTAGCGTGCTCTGGCCACATAGCAGCAAATTAGAGATTTGTTGTGTGGCAACCTCCGGGGTCAGCTTTGCGCCGGCACCTCGGCCACCGTGGAGTCGTAGCCTCTGACTGCTTCCAGGAAACGTCGGGTGGAAGCAGCAGGTGATCCCAAGAGTTCCATTAAGGCCGCTAGGCTCCAGTTCTTCAGCTCTTCCTCTGTCAGCTCGTACCGGCAAAACAATGCCGCATATTGCTGCATGTTGTGTATGTTCAACAACTTTCTCAAGTCAGGCGAGATGGTAGTGGCTCTTTGGGTTGCCTGTGCTTTTCGTTCCTTTGACGGTAACCCTGCGGCATCTCTCCTGGGGGTCAGCAGAGCCGTCTTTTTCTTTGTTTTCCGCTTCGGATCTTGGCGCTTCAAAGGCTCATCCTCATTCAAGTGGCCGGTCAGCCGGTAGCCCACATAACAATGACTGCACGTACCATATGTACTGAAAGTGGGGCATGCAAAGCAAAGAGAGCTGCGATGATGTCCACCCTCCCCAGGTTCGTGTCGCAGAATCCAAGATTTCTCGGCGCGCGGGCCAATCACTGTAAGCACCCACCTTTGCAAACAGGTCAAGGTTTTGGTCATGCCTTCTGCCGTAGGCTCCAAACTGCCTCCCAAATTGCACAAAGCTTCTGAATTGATCTGGTCCTCATCCTCGATGAGCAGCAAGCGCTTCAGTTCGAAGAGCACAGCCGGAGTCAAAGCAGTCCTAAGAGCAACCGCATGAAAACAATTCACACAAATTCAGTTGTACTTACTATATTATGCTTGCGAAACAGAAGTTCCTAGCCACAAGTTCAATTTAAAAAAAAGGAATAAATGTGACTGATTGTAAGTTGAAGACGAAGAAACGATTGTTATTTTGTTGGGCGCTTATCTTGATCGAATGAAACTATAGTCACCTAGTTGTGTGCACATGTCTCTGTGGCCGCGTCTCTGAGCATGTGGTAGAGCTGCCGCATCCCGCCGCATGGCGATAAACAGGTTGCCATCACCATCTTCTTCTGCCACGTAGTGTTGACCAGATATGTATGCCTCAGCTTCCCGCCGAAATGTCGGTGACCATGCACCGCACAGGACATCTGTCATGGTTGACGTTTTTGCCTGCATTGCTTCGGTGCTGCGGGTCTTCAAAAAAACCTCCAAGGATTGTAGGACCGAGGAAATTGGTTTGTACAGAGAAGGCATTGCAGCTTTCACCCGGTGGCGATGGAAAGACTCCTGCGATGCGACAAAACAAACATGAGATCAAGCTGCAATTTGCAACAGCCAAGTGACTAGGCCAGCTGAAAACTCATCACATCTGTTGGATCTATACAACAGCCTAGTGCTGTCGCGTGTGTACATATCCATAGGACTATGTCCGCATATATCTATATATAATTATGTGCGCATGAATGTTTTACTCACAGTGTATCACGATCACCATGCATATGGCCTGAGGTTGTGAGCCACAATAGCTTCCAGGCTGCAAGGACCCTGCAGCCCAGTGAGCACGATACCGCCCAGACGCAGTCACGTGCACATAGTACGTCCGGAGTTTTTGGACAGCGTCCACTTCGCCGGCCAATTCCAAGGCGGTGAGAAACTGGTCCCAGATTGCATGGAACACCGGCCATGGCATGTGCCGCGAGCCGTGCGCCACACCCTCCATGGTCGGCAACCAGGACTCATCGGTCAGTGTTTTTCGCATCACAGTGAACATCCCGCTCCTCCATGGGCAATCAGTCTCGGCGGCAAGGCCTTGGTCCTTCTTCTTCGCTCTTGTAGCTCCTATAGCATGGCTATAGTCTCCAGCAAAGATCGCCGACCCGGACAGAAAGTTATAACCTACAAGTTTTGCACGTTAGTGGCATTGCTGCTTGACAAATAACAAGTATATAGGTGACAAGTCCAGTACAGGACACTGCCCAGACATGGCTGTCATGAACCTGGACATGTTTGGGAATCTGGGAACAAAGAAACTCACCGTGGGTTGGCATGGAGCCCCCCCTGCCTGTAATGCGATTCGCGAGCAACCTGCAGGCCAGCGTGGAAATCTCCATGACATTGCCTCACTATGGTCTTGAAGCTATCCACTCCGCAGAGAGTGCGCATCATGCCGTCAACGTCTTCAAATAGCCGACCATATGTGATGGAATGTTCCGTCGACACAATGGAAACCATAAGTTCTCGGAAGGAGGTTGGAAAGGTGTACAGCGTTGCGTCTGGATCATTCACATCGCGTTGTGTTCCGATCTGCTTCCCGAGTATGCCATAGAAACAGAGAGCGCAGCTTTGATTGCACAGTCTATAGATTCCATCTGTGCATACTTTCACGAACGTTTTGTTTTCCAACAGTTCCCAGTGGCGTTTGGTGAGCCGTGGTAGGCATAATGAAATGCATACATGCTCATCTCCCAAATGACAATTCACCAGAGTCAGCTTGTCTTCATCGAGGTTTGCATCCTGCAACTTCTGGCATGTTCTCTGAAGCAGCTCAAAGTCGGCTGTAGTCCAAACTCCTGACGGGGGCCTTCCGACTCCAACTTGCCGATTTGCCCGCACGGTGTCGTCGCGGGCCCGTAAATTTTTCAAAAAAGTCTTCACGTGCTGCTCGCGGGGTACAGGACCATCCAAAGCATCTGAAGTGTTCAGAACCTGCTCCACAAGACCAAAGTACTTAAGGAAACCACGCGACTGGTGAGCTTTAGTGTGACGGACAACCTTTGATATGCATATCTGTACTACCCATGAATGTGCTGGAACAAACAAACATTCTTCACAAAGGACCACGGGACCAGAGGACCAGGGGACCAGAGGACCAGGGGACCACAGGACCAGAGGACCAGGGGACCACGGGACCAGAGGACTAGAAGACCAGAGTGCCAGTCTTCAATCTTTGTTCGAATATCCCGTTTTTTTTTGCACGTGTTACTTTCTTTTTGGATTCAACATGAATTTTATTCGACGGGCATCCCGTTTGAACGTTGTACATGGTGGCGCGACTTTGTGTAGACAAAATCAGCACACAAAAAAAAAGTTCAGCGCCTGCATCACTTGCTGTAGGCGTATATTTCCATGAGCCTGGTTGACATGCTCTCGGATGATGTCTTTCATGACTTGTGTCAAGGAACCATGCCCCCACTGCCGTGCGGTTTCCGCATGTGTTGCTAAAGCAGTAGCCTTGAAGCTATGCTGTTTTAAGGCCGGATCATACTCAGCAACACCGTGCCAACCACAGTTGGTACAGCTCGAACATTGGAAGCGATAGTAAAAGTTGCCGCGTTGCCAATCGTTTTGGACCACATTGATGGAAGTTGGCTTTGCTCTGGTGGACCGAGCCCATTCTCGGAGCATTTTTACAAATGCTTCACGTGTGAGAGCGGGTCCCTCATGCGAACTGCTGTTGACCAGGGTGAAGTCTGCTCTCGGCCGTTGTCGCGCGGCGGCTGGTCGTCTGCATGCTACGGCCGGTTTCTTTTTAGGACTTCCCACCTGCAAGATCTTGAACAGCAACTTTTGTTAGGATACAACTCGGTCCCAGATACGAACGTATTAACATAAAATCAAAGCCATAGGTCATGCGTGCATCGTTAAACACCACTTGATGAAATTGAGCTTGTCTGTCCAATTTTGAGGAACTAATGCAGGTTGCATCCCGTTGCGCACCCAACATCCACAAATTTCGTTTCCATCTCATTAGTGGCTCGCAGTCAGAAATGAAACTGACCTAGCTATTTTATGGCAATGTCTCCAACAGTGTGGCTGCGCTCTCGCAAGCACACGTATAACCCCGGTACTTGCCTGGCAACGGAAACCACCGAGCTTGTACATCTGCAATGTTTCTTCATCAGCTTGTAGTGCCTCAAGTCTCAAAGAGCTGAGCAGTAACAATGGCAAAGACTTACACGACCACGCTGTTTTAGTAGAACTGCCATGCTACAAAGGCCGGGCTACAAAATACATCTAAACAAAAGAAAGTTGCCACCTGCGGCTGGCATGTCCAAGCGGAAGCGATACCCAAACAGCAATGTCGCCTCACCAAAGACACTACGAGAGGCGGTAGCTGTACGCAACCAGATTTGGCATAGCCCAGAGTGGTGGTGTGTCGCAGGGACTGGCCAAAATCCGAAACGTAGTGTATCTGTAGCGTTGCACCTGCCTCAGACAACAGGGCATGCAGTTTTCGCAATGTCTGTGGAGCTCCGTGAGGAAGAGGTGTGATGTCGAGTGGTAGCTTCTCCGCTGTGGCAATGCGCCAGCATTCCTCTGTCAAGAGATTTTTGCTACAGCTCGATAAGGCAGACATACCCATCGAAATTGCCAAGTGTAGTGGGGCGCAGGCGTGCTGCATCCCTTGCCACACACCTCCAAAATCGATCAACTGAGGCCCCGGTGGCATCCTTGCAATTTCAAGACCTTGTGATCCCACAAGGATTTTGAGCTCGTCCCGGCATTTTTGTGTCATTGTTCCTAATGTCAGCCTCAACCTGAGCGGATTGGATCGGGGGCCACCATGCTGAAGGACAGGTAGTTCTGCTGCTTGTGGACCTTGGATCTCACCTGCACCATACTCGACTGCCAAGTCAAACAATTCCCTCACGCGGTCCAAGCGACCACGATAGCATCTGCGAATGCTGTTCACCATGGCCACAGTGATAAACTGCTCGCGAGAATGCTTTTGCAGGAGGCGAATAAGATCCAGCCTCATGCGACTTTCACACACGAAAAGGTGGCCCTGGTAGTTATAAGATTGTTTTTTTTGGCACAGGTAGTGCCTTAGATGTCACTGCTATGACGTTCAACCAAAATATATAGCTATACATACATTATCAAAAACATGTATTCCACGGTCCCTCGTGTCCACTCGGTCTGCTGTTTGGCTTTCTTGCCTTACCGATATACCATACCCAATAGAAAATATTTAAACTAAATGCACTATATTTCGTTTTGATATTTCATACATAAAGACATATTGAATGGCGAAATAAAAACCAATAAAGAGATATATATATATTTTCACAAACCACGTATACCATATATATATACACATATTGAAAGGCTGAAAGTGTTTTGGTAATGGGCAAATGTATGTATATAAATATATATATATGCGCACTGACTTCGGAACATTGTATGAATTGTATGTTCGCCAGCATCGAAACAACCCTACACCACACTAAACCAAAAAATGGAGGGGGGTTGGGGGCGAGGCCTGAAGAGGGACTTTAGCGTCTATTCAAGATCAGAAACGTCTTCCCAAGACAGCTCACACACTTTTTACTCTCTGCGTATTGCAAGTCCGTGTTGGTGTCTATAGATACCTCTCTTGAGCCTTGAGGTTGCATATAGATGTGCTCAATACTCATGCATGTACCTGGATAGGTATTGGCTTAAAATAAAAAAGCAGTGAAGATAGGGAAGAGAGCAAGACTTTACTCCCAAAAAAAAAGGCGGGAGGGGGGTGCCGGGGGGAGGTCGCAGCGCCTCCCCCCGCAGGGCGTAGCAAGGACATGAGACGATGGAAAATTGTACTTATGCGTGTAGGTGATGAAAACTAAAATGGGAAGGGATGACACAAAGAGAGGAGATGCATCAGTGAAGATATACTTTTTGTCGATAAGACGGCGCCGAAGATATAGGAAGAATGCTTTTTTTCACGTTGCGCAGTTCAGAGCGCAACCCTTCCACGATATGCTGGAAGATTCTACGTGCGCATGTGATTGTGGACGAATGCACCTCCCCATGATGAAAACCCACAAGGGAAGGGATAACCACAAGATAGGAAATGCAGCAGTGAAGAGACAGTTTTATAACAAAGACGAAGACGCAATTAAAGATATGGACAAAAACTCTTTGTTTGAGCTTGCATTCAAGACATCACTTAGGCTCAAACTTAAAGTAAACAACAAAGAAAAGACATAGCAAGCAAAAAGGCAAAGCAGTGTGTCTTGACAGGGAAGAGAGCAAGACTTTACTCCCAACAAAAAAAGGCGGGAGGGGGGTGCAGGGGGGAGGGCGCAGCGCCTCCCCCGCAGGGCGTAGCAAGGACATGAGACGATGGGAAATTGTACTTATGCGTGTGGGTGATGAAACTAAAGTGGGAAGGGATGACACAAAGAGAGGAGATGCATCAGTGAAGATATACTTTTTGTCGATAAGACGGCGCCGAAGATATAGGAAGAATGCTTTGTTTTAAGTTGCGCAGTTCAGAGCGCAACCCTACAACGAAATGCAGTGAAGATATAGTTTTGCAACGAAGACGGCATTAAAGATATGGACAAAAACTCTTTGTTTGAGCTTGCGTTCAAGACATCACTTAGGCTCAAACTGAAGGTAAACAACAAAGAAAGGACATAGCAAGCAAAAAGGCAAAGCAGTGATGACAGGGAAGAGGGCAAGACTTTACCCCCAAAAAACAGGCGGGAGGGGGGTGCAGGGGGGAGGGCGCAGCGCCTCCCCCCGCAGGGCGTAGCAAGGACATGAGACGATGGAAAATTGTACTTATGCGTGTGGGTGATGAAAACTAAAATGGGAAGGGATGACAGAAAAAGAGAAGATGCAGCCACGGAAAAGCACAGCATGTCGGGCAATTTCTAACCGCCAGAACTGCCGCATGTCACACACATGCGCTGTACGATATTTGTTTTTATCACATCTGCGATCTACAGATCGAGGGCAGCAACTCTCAGTATAGTAGGTATGTGGATTCCTAAACTACCTTGGACAATCAAATGTATATATATATATATACAAATATTCATATTGAAAGGTTGAATGTATCTTGTTAACCGACATCTATATATATATGTGTGTATACATTGACTTCGGCATATATCACTTTTTAACCTCTCTCTTATAAACCTCTCATCACATCACACTGTTTCGATTCTTTTGCCAGAATATAATTGCATACAAATGTTAGCAGAGCTATGGCACAAACAAACAAATAAGACCCTGGCTTGGCTTGATTTTCTGAATGCTTTTGATTTGGATTCAGGTCCACCAGCGCCACCGGAGGGTCACATCGAAGTTCAGGAGGCAAAGAGATCTCATTGCGAAGAACGTGGAGGCCATACACCTGCTGCCAAAGCCATGCTGGTAGAGCCAGAATTGTTTGGCTTCTCAACGTGTGCCACTGAGAATGTAGTCGGCCATGCAAGTTCTGACTGTAGACATGTGAGACCAGAGCTGGCGAGGTTGCAGTGAAGTAATGCTTCTTCAACGTTGGCTTCAAGAATGAAGGACATTCACGGCTCAAGCATTGCACTTCTTTCTTGTAGTCCTCATACATCTTCGCAGCCACAGAATCAGGCGACATGTGCTCTAAAGTATCTCCCTTCACGCGCTGGCCAAGTGTAGATGCCACATTCACCTGCAGGGACAGATTCTGAACTATTGACTGTCAAGGCCGAGGTCCAGCTTACGGATAAAGCCCCTTCTTGAAAACGCACAAATCAATAAATATCGTGCTTCAATCCAAAACAGTCGAGTCGCCCATAAACCACGAAGGTAGTCAAGAGCTGGGCAAAAGCTAACTTCTTCCAGATCTTCCTGCATCTCTTCTTCATCGTCTGCAAACAGGTACACAAAGCGATGTTCCAGACCAAGGCCACGCATTCGCGATTGTTTGGTCATCACGGCAGCAAACCCTTCGTGGAGGGCTCTCGGTTGGCCAAGTAGACATACGCCCAGGTTCGTCCGGGGCGCAAAGAAGCTTCTATCTTTTTTGCCTAGCCACATTGTCATGCCAAAAGATAGTGCATCCAGAAAAATGTTCACAAGACAACCTTGCCCAATTGTAGCCGGCCACTTTGTCACCGCACAACTACTTATGTCCCGCCAGTCCTTTACCCGGATCACCAAATCACAGACAATGTCTCCCGTTGCGTCTATGTCCATCTGTCTATCTCGGTCAATGTGTCTATCTGTTTGCCTTTTGATCCGTCTGTCCAGTCTTTCTGTGGGGTTAGTACCAGAAGCATCATTCTAGCATGAGACGACACGTGGCTTCTACGAGTACAAAAGTACACCTCGAATTAACATATCGCAACATACTTTCAGTGTTCCGCAAGCAGTGTGAAAAAAAGTTTCTGGAACAACTCAGGCTCCAACTTTTCAATGACCGGGGTCCATAGGGCCCTCCGTTTTGAGTCGACAAAAGAGTTTGCAAATCCACTTTGGACACATCCTTCGACTTACTTAGCCCACTCAGAAAATCAGTGTCCAGCACGGAAATACTCTCATCACTTGCCAAGAACAAGCAACCTCCGGATTCGTCCATGCGCTCAGCAAAGTCTGCATCCGAACCACGCGCAAATAGGGCGCCTTTGGGACCACATTCAGCGAATAGATCTGGATGTGAGCTGAGGAGAGAAGAAGTCACTGTGAGACACGGTTGGATCACATGTTCGTAGAATGGTGATTTGCCGGCGCCTGACTCAGCAGTCAAGACAACATGACAGCGCGGGCGTGTCTTCCATTCCGGCTTCTTCACATGAAATTTGGCGTGCACATCGGCTCCAAGAATCCACGATCCAAAGGACAAAAGCCATCCAAGAACCTAAGTCAACCAATTCTCGCACAACTGCGACAAAATAGATCACCTTCAAAGTCACTGTACAAACATTTACCGTTCTGTCCAATCAATTGACATTCTGAGGCATTTTTATCTCGAGTGAAGCGAAAAGCCATCCAGGTCAATTGCTCGGTGGAAGTGGTGCGGCTCACAAACAAGGTCGGGCTGGCACTTTGGGCAGTGGCAACCATCAAGACCATCTATGTCACTTGCTTGGTGGAAGTGGTGCGGCTCGTGAACACGGTCGGGCTTGCGCTTTGCGCAGTGGCAACTATCAAGATCTTCTATGTCACTCGCGAAAAGCCATCCAGGTCAATTGCTTGGTGGAAGTGGTGCGGCTCACGAACAAGGTCGGGCTGGCACTTTGGGCAGTGGCAACCATCAACACCATCTATGTCACTTGCTTGGTGGAAGTGGTGCGGCTCGTGAACACGGTCGGGCTTGCGCTTTGCGCAGTGGCAACCATCAAGATCTTCTATGTCACTCGCTTGGTGGAAGTGGGGCAGTTCGTGAACAAGTTCGGGCTAGCACTTTGAGCAGTGGCAACTATCCTATCAAGAATACCAAGGGCACTTGCGCGGTGGATGCGGAGATCTTGCACTTCAAGGTCGGGCTTCGCATGGTGGCAGCGGTGCTGGACCTCAACAAGCTCGAGCCTCGCAGGGCGATGGTGGTCTATACCCTGGCGATCGGGCTTTTGGAGCATCGCATCTACATGCTGATCCGGATGGACGTTTCGGTGGAGATCTTCGGCATGGTGGCGGAGGAAATTTGCGCGGTGGAGTGGACCCCATCCCGACCTCATGGGAAAACGGGGGATCACCTCATTCACAGCAATCCCAAGAAGAGCGAGCTGCTGGACACATGGGAGTTCCTCAACAGCATCGTCCACAGGAACTCCAAGGGCGACCTGACATGAAGGCCTTGGGCCCGATCGCCTGAGCGCAGTGGAAAAAGCACTTCTTGAACGATCATCTTCCAGCACGGCGTGACTGTTCTCATTGCGTTCGAGCACAGGGACGTAGCCGGCCACACAGACGAATTCGGCACGCAGAAGCCTGCACCCTCAGCATTGAACTATCAGACCGAATGTCACCAGGTGGGGATCAAGGGGCACAAGGTGTCAAGTATCTCATGGTGGCGTGCTACACGATGCGTGTGGATCGCAATAGATGATCACTGCTGCCGGTTCCTGGTCGTGACCATGCTGCCAAGGACCAACCACTGCTGGACTTGGAGGAGGATGTTGAAGGTGACGGAAGAAGGCGAGGATCAGCCTCCACCAGATCAAAATCAACTTCTACCTGAAGAAGATGAGCCTCTTGAAGAGGGTGATGGCAAGAACGTCAAGGAGGCCAAGTCGTTGTACGACACCTGCCACTGACGGAATAAGGCGACGATCAGCCTCCACCAGATCAAGAGCAACTTCTACCTGAAGAAGATGAGCCTCTTGAAGAGGGTGATGACAAGAACGTCAAGGAGGCCAAGTCGTTGTACGACACCTGGCACAAACTGGTGGATGAGGCGCAGAATGTGGCTGTGAAACAGATCACATTTGTGGAGCCGGTCAAGTCTCGAGCGGTCCAGCACGTGCTGCCGGCCTTGGCTCGAGTATACTGCAGACTTCGAAGCCTAGGACTTCCTCTATATTTATATCGCCTTCACTCCGACCGTGCAAAAGAGTTTTGCTCTGAGCAGGTGAAGACTTGGGCCAAGGAACGTGATGTGGTCACCACCATGACCTCTGGCAGCTCTTTCAAAACGAATGGCCGAGTCGAAGGGGAGATGAACGTGATCAAGAAATCCATCAGGACCCTCATCTCAGCTGGTGCAAGCACTTTGCAACCATGGCCTCTTGCAGCTCGCCACATTGGCGAGAGACGTCTTCGAGCTCAACTGCAATTTCTGGGTTTGCCAGTGGGGAGACTTTTGCGTTTTGGAGCCAAAGCCTATGCACTGCCAAAGTCATGGCAAGCCAGGTATGCGCCTTGGAGAGAGGTTAGGGAAGAGGTAACAATCCTTGGCCCCGACATGAGCTCTTCACTGACCAACACGGGCTACTATGTGGAGTCCAAGGAAACTGGCCGCCGATTCTTCACGGATAACATTGTGATTCCGGAAGTGCAACAACCAGCGGTCGAGGATTAGGTTCCTTATTTACTTGAGCGTCCTGAAGCCATGCCAATGAGACGCCAACAGGTGAAAGCAAGAGTGCCAGCAATTTCAATGTTGAACATTGAGGGGGAGAGGGTGATCACTCAAAGATTTCCTGACATGTTTGAACCCAAACCTCTCGATGAGGATTCAAGTGACAGCTGGAGTTTGGAGACGGAAAAATCGTCTTCATCAACATCGAGCTCGCCAAGAAGATCTGAAGGTCCGGAGGGGGATTGGTGGATTGGTGGAGGGGATGTGGAGGGAGTGCCTAATACCTGGTGCGGTGGCTCAAGCCCAGGAACCCCAACAAATCAAGAACAGAGCTCCAGCTCCAGAGCGCCAACTTTGCGGCGACTGCACTGCAATGTCACTGAGTACACCCGGGATGAGATGAATTTGGTCGACGCAACATCCCTGGACCAAACTTTGTGGATGCTCACTTTGAACCAAGCCATGCTGAATCGAGTGTCCTTGGAAGCCCAACTGTGTGCCTTGGAAGAAGCAACGGCGATGGAAAACAAGGTGACTAAGGAGTTCCTGGTCACAAAGACCATCAGCAACAAGGAGGTATGGGAGTCACTGCCACTATAGGAGGAGTCAATCAAAGTGGAGTATGATCAGCTGGTGAAACAAAAGAAGGCAGCGATTGGGTTGGTCAACGGTACTACGTGCTCTCCCTGGAGGACGAGACATCTACGCATCAGAGCGTCGATCCTCCGTGAGGCCACTGAGGACACCGATGCGGATGGTGGTGGACTATGGCGGCTGCTTCATTTGAAGGGGTCAGAACTTGTGGCCGACGGCTTGACGAAGCAGCTCAATGGCCAAGCTTTCTTCAGGTTTGTGGAGGACTTGGGTATCAAGAAGGCGACATCTACGAAGTCTGTAGGGCCCCAGCCAGATCATGCAAGAGATCAACATGGACGAGGTGATGCTCAGACAGCTATGAAAGCTATCATGGTGGGTAGCTTGCTGATGTCTTCGGCAAAGGCCATGGAAGAGGAAGACACGGAGAAGGATGACATGACGCCGATCTTCGCAACAGGCGCAGTCTTGATGGCGCTAGGGGCAGTCTATGCCGGGCAATTGATCTACAAAGTTTCTCAATGCTGCCTGAAACGATTGCAAGCTCCAGGAGATAGCGAAGTTCCAAGTGATCGGGTGAGAGGCAAGCAACATGAATGCAAAGGTGAAAATGCAACAACAGTGTCGGAAGATAAGAGTGCGGCTGAGGGCATGTCGGTGAGATCGTCGAGAGGATCGGGCTCTGGCGAGCAAACTGGCAGCGGCCCAATGCCGACTTCATCCTTGAGGGTGAGAACACGCTCGGGCGCTGGTGGCGCTTCATCTCTGACATTGCCATCAGGATCGGGCTCCAGGGCGATGGTGTCTGGCGCTACAACGAAAACTATGACATCACAATCGGGCAGGAGCAGTGCTTCCTGTGATGAGGCGGCTGGCTCCGCTACCAGGAGTATGACATGCGATGAGCGTGCCGATGGTGGGTCTACATCATTCCCATCCAGGACCCAGTCGGGCTCTAGCAATGAAAGGGGCACTACTTCATAGAGTATGTCCGGACACTCGGGCTTGCGTATGTTGCGCGATGTCGATGCAGCAAATGCTGCTGATTTGCAGAGCACAGCATTGGCGAGCGATGCCATGCGTGGTGCTGACGACGCGGTGGTAGGTCGATCAACAGGATCGATTAGAAATCCATAGAACGCATTTCAGCACCTGCACAAGGATAAGGGGCTGACATCAACAATGATGTCAAAGATGTACAAGAGCGAGAAGAAGAAGACCCATGTAAAGATGCCTTGAGCCTGGTGAAGGTGCACAAATCAAGAAGTGTACCATGACATTTGTTGGATTCCCAACAAGGGGGAGTCTGTCCAATCAATTGACATTCTACGGCACTTTAATCTCGAGTGAAGCGAAAAAAGACTGTGCCCCTCACAAGACCGTATTTCGGTAGCCTAAATTCCCACAGTCTAAGCAATCAAGTCTAGTAGCCATCTCTTCGGAGTAGCCACAGAAAAGACTGAAGCGAATCACGACTGCAAGAGCAAAGCAAGGCATCAGGCGAGGCAAGTCCAAGCGTTGTCTCATAGCATCTGTCACACTATGACTGCAGTTCGCTTGTAGCCGGCATCTTAAGAGTGCAAGCTCCTTCTGCATCAGTGCTAAGTAATCCGCCCGCGGGCAGTCTGGCCACTCACCAGGCAATGCCTGAAAGGCTTGCTGTAGTTCTTCATGAGTATACTGACCAGACAGGTGTCTTTGATACAAGTCCTGCGCGTACTTCTCCAGGGTTGCTTCTCGCTGTCTCCAAAACGCATCACCTTGACAGAACCACACACGCACAAGGTCAGACAACTATATTATTTGCATTTCCGAGCATTAGATGCAATTCTTTCTCGAGCATGTTAATGTCTTAGCGTCTGTCTGTTTGCTTTAGGCCTAAATCCCTGAAAGGATATCTCTGCACTGCAATCAACAGTCCAGTCAACCATCCGATACCGCACGCTGTTTGCGCGCATTTCAAGGGAACACCTAAAGGGAACCAACCCCGGCCAATCTAAAGCGGCAGAGTGGCAAGCGAAATCTGGAGTCACAGCAACCGTTGGTGGTGCAGTCTGAAAAGTATGACCGTGCACAAGCCGATGACAAGCCACTGGACTTTCCACGGCACGACATGTTTCACCGCACCTAGCAGTTGGACCATCACCTGCAGGGTCTGCATCGGCATCAATCAAAACCTCTACAGGCGTCTCAGGTGGGACACACAAATATATAAGACATAATCTCTCTGACTGGCAGCACCACATCCATTACCACGACTGGAATGATATTCAAATAGCACATTACGAAGCCTGCTGTCCTTTTCGCCTTCGCAAGTAAGTACACATGCATGAGGTCAGCATCAACATGACAGCCTGGTTCCACAGCCACACGCAGCTGCAAAGGATTGCCAGTAAGTCGAGGCAACCAGTCTGAAGCTGATGCCACTGGATAACCTTCCGGGCCAAGGATGCAAAAGACACACCAACATGTCCTCTCACCCTTTGCGTGTTCCCAGCAACATGCTTTAAATATCTATGCCTCACCATTTAGCATCTGCTCTCTCAGTTCTCTGGCAACAGGACAAACCAGCCAACCTTCCACGCTATATCAATGTTGCCCCCGGTGACCGCGAACCGATGCACGCCGGGGGCGCCCGTACACCCTCTCGCCCTTTCGAAAACAAACGACGCTGTTGGAATCATCTTTTTCTGCAGCGTATCTACTTCAAACCTTTCTGCGCACAGGCGCGACAACTTAACCACCAGTTTGATAGAAATATTGCCATATGTCGGTGCGCAAGGAAGGTAAGCAAGTGTTCAACACAGGCGGATCAAAACACAAGATGTTTACTACAGAATGACGGGCGCTTCAGAAGATGAGTTAGTGTTCGTCTTATTTCGTCTTCTTCATCACATGGCGCAAAAATATGCCATCTTTCTTTGTGATGAGATCCATGAATTCCAGAATCAGAATACAAAATGCTCAGGCAGCCAAGCGGACGCCTGTAGCCGGAAGATTTTGCATTGGCGACCCAATGACCGTTTCGGCGACAGATCGTTGCGATGTCAGCTCACCACTGCCTGCTTGGTGTCCGGCACTATACGCCAGAAATATAAAACAAACAAACACATGGAATCAAAATCGACATGGATTTAAAATTACTTTCGCTTCATACCTGCCGTAAGCGTTCACAATTGAGAATGCAAAAAATGCAAAGCCAGCCAGAAGAACGCCTTCGACGGAAACACTGTTCATCGGCGACACAGCATGCGTGGTTGGGACAGATCGCGGTGAAGTCCTGCCGCCATTGCCTGATTGCTGTTCGTGGCTGCTTTTGAGGTTAACAACAACAAGCACACGGTTGGGAACAGATCACGGTCAGCTGTGTTTCAGAGGCACAACTAGACAGTCCATTAGCCCTGTGTATATATCCATACATATATACCTGCAGTTTCTACTACAAATCCACCGTATCAGCTTCAAACAAAGCATGCATCGTTTCCAAGCCTTCGAGCATCATGCTGTACTTCGTCTTTGATAACCAGCGACAGTGACTAAACCCACACACACACACCCAAAAAAGGAATAATCAGCATTCTGACCTCTGGTCATCCGAAGATTCAGCATTATAGGAGCCGCGGCTAGACGAACTGGTGATGTTGCGATCGCATCAGGTCCTGAAGGGTCTGATTCATTGTACAGCAGCTTTGCTAGCTAGTATGCAAAGCAGTTCTGCATCAAGTAACGACAATATGTATTTCGCACTATTTCAATAATCGAAAACCGGCCTACGTCTGCAACTAAAAGTATAGATATATGTCTAAATGTACAATTCATCCTCTCCAACTGGCCTCCGGCGGGCATACTCTGGCTCTGCCGGCTCTGCGAAGTTGCAGCGTTTCGTCGACTGCCTGTACGCCAGTCCAGCGAGCGAGAGAGAAAGAGAGAGATAGAGATTGTATCTGGGCGCACTTTCTATGTAGAACTTTGTTTCAACTCTTTGTATAGGCATAAGAGACATATTTGTGAAACCTCGACATCGCTGAGTTTACAAAGGCCGAACTTTGCCGCCTGGGTCCTGCTCCATGACGTCGATCTCTGCATTGTCTTCATCTCGGACATACAATGCGAGAAATCCAAGACGTCAAACACGCACAGCTACAATGCTCCCGAGACTTTTGCAAAGTCAACGCCTTCTATAAACAATGTTCATGCCACCTATGTTTGCATGCTCACAGACATTTGCGCGCACGCCTCCCGATACCAAGTCAAACACTCCGGTCAAGGCTGCTGGCATGACGTGCTCGCGCTCGCTGAGGCAGACTGCTTTGTGTCTGGGCTCTGAGTCCAAACAATAGTTCGCTGCCGCCTCTACATCGCCGGGAAAAAGTCTCATAGCTTTCCGCGCTATGCTGGCAGAGACACCCAGCGACATTAACGGCTCGATGTCCAGATCTGGTTCGAGCATGCCGCACAACACCGGCTGCGCATTCGACCAGCGCATGTCCTCAACACATCCAATTGATGTTTCTTGCTGTTTTTCATTTAATTCTGTGTTTCGCTTTTGACAACCCAAACTTTGCGTCATGGTGACAGATCTGGCAAAAACCTATGAAACAAAACTCTGAATGAGTTGGATGAGTGCAAATTTGAAGCGGGGAAACAAAAGAAGTCATCCATAATCTCTCCATACCGTGATTTCCACTGGTATCACAGCTCATCCTCTGGCCTGTTGGTCGCTGGCTGCAAAGGCCACATGGCCCACGTACCTAGTGAGATTTCAAGCCTGTTTGCTAGAACAACGTTTCAGCCAACCAGAAAATCTAAACACTCAGCAGCAATGTAACGCACAGACCTGTGAAGATCGAAAGAGGTTTTGATGAGATTTGAACCAATTTTGGACAACCAAAAAAAATCATCAAGAAGTTCTAACGATGGACTCTAGACATCTAAAAGAAATCAAGCCATCAACCGTTAAAACTATCAGTCAAACCACCGTTAGCCCCCAAGACAAACCGCGGTGAACCCCAGACAACGACATGATAAGCAAGCAGCTGCTGCCAAGCCACGGGGAGACTTCGACTTCTCCAACGAGGTTGACATCTTCCTCCAAGTGATCTGAGCTCAAAATCAGCAAGTCCTCAGTCCTGAATGCTTCAAGACCTGGAAGCTCATGGGCCGGAGAAAAGCAAAGTCAGATCACCAAAAAACACCCACAACAAACCAGTCATTAAAAACAACGTCCAAAATTATAACCACATCATAGTCATTCTGTCTTGTGAATCCAGCAAATGCTGAAAAATGCATGAAAATGACTCCGTAACAAAATGGCCAATGTATTTTTTTGGCGCCTCGCAGTTCTTGTGGCCCATCCTTTTGCAGATTTAACCAGCCATCTCCAGCATAAAGGTCCTGGAATTAGAACGATAGTTCCATTCATGACATCAACAAACATCAAGCATTCTCGACTGCCAATGGTTCACCCTAATTTTCAACAATAAGGTTTGTGATGGTCATCATTTGTATCACCCTCAGATATTCCTTCTGTTGACTAACTATGTTTAACATCTTGATGCCTATCCAGCACGCAAACTCCTTGGGGCCGTAAGTGTAGCTAAGCTGCACCACCAAATGCGACCCGCTTGGTGGTGGCCATTGCTCGCACTCCAACCATTTCCTGGCAGCACCATGTCAACAGGTGGATGGGAAACTGAGAAATACATGGAATTTCTGATCCTTATATACTACGCTTACATTTTAAAAACAATAGTCTTTAACAATAATTTTGGTGGCCATTACTTGGTCATAGTTTCTCTCGGATCCAATGAAGCGAACGCACCCCCCGGTCCGCAGCTTCTGTCCCAGCGTCTCTTCCTTCTCCGTGAGCAGCTCAATGCGCATAGCCTTTTTTGGTGCCTCCGCAGCACCCCCACGGCCCGAATGTTCCCGGTAACAGCGTCCCGTCTCTACTGCGACCCTTAACAGCCAGAATCATTACAATCATCGATCACCAATAACATCATTTTCATCATTATAACTCTATACATATATATATATACTGCGGTGTGATGACTTAGGCCGAACGCATCCTAATGACATAGACCTTTAGCTAGGGAATAGTCTATCTCATGTGCCCGTATCTCAAAATAAAAAAATACCTGACAAATGTGCAAAATCACATAACTTCGGCCGTTCAGGCAACCACATCTCTGATGAACTTTTTTTTTTGTTCACCTGATGACATGGGTCACGCACATGTTTTTTCCCCTGAAACCTTCTATGTCATCTGGAGTGTTACCCAATGATTTGGGCCGGCGATGATGTTCCTGTGCGGATTGCCCCATCTCATGTTTCAGAACACTTGCACAAGAGTCCAGAACACCGCACTGGCCAATATACAAAGTAGGTAGCAGCTGTAAATGCTGCAGGCACAGACTTGCCAACACAGTCACAGGAATTGGGCATAGTAAACGTATTCTTGCATGTATGCATGTACGTGCGCTCATGTATGTGCGTATACAAATGTAAAATCAGATTACACATCTTCAAAAATAAAAAATATATATATATATAAATAATAACGATATATAATTATATATATAATAACGTCTGGATCAGACGTATGGAACGAAGGTATGGAACAGAGGTATGGAACGGATCCTTCACGGAGGTATGGAACGGGGGTATGGAATGGGTATGGCCCCGGACCTTCTTCCGGACCTTATATTTTGACTTGCACCCATGTGGGCCCATGACATACGACAAGTGATTTTGAAGTTATCTCCGACACCTCCTATGTCTGCAGACTTCATGATTATTATAAAGTTTAGAAAGTGTGGATTGCAGCAGACCTGGGTTTCATCATCTGTTCTTTGATACTGTTCCCGCCCTACTTTGAAACATGACGTCTTCATATCATTGGGACACACCGGATTCCGTATATGCTGCCGAGCCTTCCTTCCATGGTTCATCGAGACTCCAAGGTGCCGCTCCGCGTCGATGGTTAGTCGCATGTCCGTAACTCGAATCGCCTTAACTGAATAATGCTACAAGCATCTCAAAACATCTGATAACCAAATCAAAGTACATTTGACCAGTTCCTGTTTTCACCACATTCGTAGCAACACCTTCGTAATGTCACGCTGGCAATCCAAAAAGAAAACCGACATATTCGAATAAAGTTTCGAAGTCAAACTTCCGACAATATGGACAGATAAAAAGCAGAGCAGGGAAGAGACAGAGAGAGAAGAGAAAGATTAGAAGACAGAAGAGTGGAAGAGAAAGAGTCGGAAGAAAGAAGATGCAGATGCGCGAAAAGGTAGGAAAGTCGCGATTCACTGTGTTTTTCCAATAATTTGTGGCTCCGGAGGGTAGATAGATAGATAAATAGATAGATAGATAGATAGATACACAGACAGACACAGACAGATAGATAGATAGGCAGACAGACAGATAGATAGATAGATAGACGGATAGATAGATAGATAGATAGATAGATAGATGGATAGATAGATAGATAGAGATAGATAGATAGATAGATAGATAGACAAATAGATAGATAGATAGATAGATAGGTAGATAGATAGATAGAAAGATTGATAGATAGATAGATAGATAGATAGATGGATGGATAGATAGATAGATAGATAGATGGATGGAAAGATAGATAGAGAGACAGCTAGACAGATAGACAGTCAGACAGAAACAGATATAGATAGAGAGAGATAGATCGATAGATACATAGATAGATCGGTAGGTAGGTAGATAGTCAGAGAAAGAGAGAGAAAGAGAGGAGACCTCAAGCACCTTTCGGTCTATCAGTGGATTCGCTCTGCCATCCCTGCTTCACAACAAACAAGCTCTCCTATAGGTTTCCTATTTTTGAACATTCCGCCACCGCCTTATGCGGTACTACCTGGTACTTTCAGACAAATCTATCGAAGCTGAACCTTTCAAAACCACAACATATAATATGCTTGGGGGCGCCGATGCAAATGCGGCTCGTTTTGTGACATTCACGCAAAGCGGCTCTATCATGCTGGCCCCGTCGACATCTTGGCATAACCCCACGGCATTTCTTCCACCTACAATTTAGGGGCACGTCAGCCGCAACTTGTCCATGCAATGTCTTTGGCTACTGTTTGCACTCAAATTGCAACTGTATAATACATTGACACGAACCTGAAACGCTCATACGTGAAGCGAGGCAGCACCAGTACGCCAGCAGCTGGCGGCGTCAAGGTCCCAAACAACAAGAACAGGCCGAGAAGGCCGAAATGCAAGCGTCGCATGGCTGGGGTGTATTTGGGGCAATACTTTTTTGCCAAAAAATGAATGCAAACGTTTCTGACATGATCTGTCCACAGACAATGTTTGACCATGACAATCAGGAGGATGCATGACCATCATCATGTGAGACATTCAGAAAGGTCTGGTCTTGTCCAAAAAAATTTCTCAAAACCGTTTACTGCATGGACATTGTGCAGGTTGACTCGAATCTAAACTATATATTGCCGTTGCTATGTCTGGCCACTACATAGAGGTCGTTCTATATGTCTAAGCTGCTGTTGGATTGCCGAGCAAACATCTGAAGGATCCGGGATAGCCCCAAATCGCTGCTGAGCTATGTTTGAATGCCACTTATAGCATCATGTTGCAACGCACTCATGCCTTCCACCTGCTCTCCAAAAACAAAGCCAGCATCACTGATCTGAGGTCAATAATACCTTGTACAAGTACAAGAACCAACAAGAACCAAGAACCAGCAAGAACCAAGAACCAGCGAAAACCAAAAGCCAAGAACCAAGAACCAGCAAGAACCAAGAACCAAGAAGGACCAAGAACCAAAAACCAAGAACCAAGAACCAGCAAAAAAAAACAAGAGCCAAGAAACAAGAACCAGCAAGAACTAAGAACCAAGAAGCACCAAGAACCAGCAAAGAACCAGCAAAAGCCAAGAACCAAGAACCAGCAAAAAAAAAGGCCAAGAACCAAGAACCAGCAAGAACCAAGAACCAGCAAAAACCAAGAACCAAAAACCAGCAAGAACCAAGAATCAGCAAAACCAAGAACCAAGAACCAGCAAAAACCAAGAACCAAGAACCAAGATCCAGCAAAAACCAAGAACCAAGAACCAGCAAGAACCAAGAACCAGCGCCTGGACGCGTTTGAAAACGATCCGTTGGGTGCGTTTGAAAACGATCCGTCCCCGCGTTTGAAAACGAGCTATTTCCGCGTTTGAAAACGAGGCGTTTTCCACTCTGATGTTGCTTGGCTGCTCAACCTTGGCCAAGCACCACATACAGGAGTTTGGACTGCCGCAACAACCGCACAGCACCTGCCAACCTCTCTGGCGCGCCTTTTCAGTGAGGAAACGCTCAACCACCTCAATGTTAACAGTTGCCTGATTTCTGCAATACTAGCTGTCCTGCTTATTGCTACTGCTCCAGAAGAATTTGGCATCCCTGAGTGTACCACTACGGTGGAAGCAGCGGCTTGGCAGGCCCACACAGATGTCATATTGCCCAACAGCTCCAGAGTGTCTCTGTTGACGTACAAAGCCATCGTCGCAGTTAGGTACCCAGAACTGGTGCTACATGATCAGGATCCCATCCAGATAGGCCAGAAGTGTACAAGGCGGCCCGCATCCACACACAAATGAGCAAGGGTACAGCAGAGGCAACTGCAGATTATCGACCACAATATGAAAGTATATGGATATACCCGGTGTGCTGTGACTATGTTTGGACTGGAATGCATGCTGCATTTTACTCTGGAATTTGTATCCAAATAGCTGGCTGATGTGATGAGATTTGTTTTTGCCAAGTCTCGCCTACGGACGAGGTACAAGTCATTGTTTTTGGTATTTTCTGGAAAGCTGCATGATGCCATCATGTCTGGACAAGTTTCGTTGACGGTTGAGAACGTTTTCATGGAGAACAACATTTTTCAAGAATGTGTTTTTGGACGTTGACGGTGAGGATGATGTTTTTGGAAATCGTTTGGAATTTGTTTTGCCTCGCATGATGTATTTGCTCGACAACAACAACTTCCAAACTGCACTTTATTTTCAACAGGTTTTGCATGTCAACGTTTTGAACATGGTTGAGATGGTTTTTGTGGAGAACGTTTATTTCTGGACTGGCGTCGTTTTGCAGAATACTGGAAAGATGCATTTGCAACATATGCAAATGCATGTGGAAGTGGAGGAGTTTATTTTCGTTTTGCTTCAGCTGGAATTTGGAATATGATACTCTGGAAGTGAAGTGCATGCTGCATGCGCTCAATGGTTCAAGCATGTTGCACGACAGAATAAAAGAGGCAAGGACAACACGGCACAGAGGCTAGCAGACAGCCTAAGACACTTTATCTGTCTTTTCGTGTGTTGCGAGAAAAAGGTGAGAGCGAGGTCAAGTGAGAATTTGTGGGTTTTTGACTTGCGTGTGTTTGCAAGTTTATTCATCGGCATCGCCGCTTAGGCTCGGACCCCAACGCGTAGGATTGGCGTTCGCGAGCGTCGCGGCTAGTGGTTGTAAGCCTGAATTTTCGCATGGTAGCGGAGCTTCGGCTCACGCGTAGGACGCGAGTAAGATGATCCAGGGAGGAGGTAATTCAGGAGCTGAGATGCAACCACCAGGATTAGGAATGCCGATGCCACCAGGTTCGCCGACTAGGCTAGAAGCAGGTCAAGCGAATGGTGCTGAAGCGACTTCGCCAACCGGTAATGTAAATGCAGGTGCCCCAGGTCAGGCAGGAGTAGGAATTCTAGGCACGACAGCTGGGAACTTAGTTGGTGCCGGGACCTTAGTTGCTGGTCCGTCAATGCTGCCGATGACTGGGGGGTATGGTCCTGAAAGGAGACAAGGAGGTCTCATGGATCCAAGAAACTACGGAATGTATGGCCAAAGTAGCCCAAGGAATGTGAGTTTGAATGGACAAAGTTTCCAAGGTTTGACAGGTTGCACAGGTTGTGGGTTTCAACAAGGTGCATGTCAAGGTTTTAGTGGATGCACGGGCTGTGGAGTTCAGCAGGGTGCATGCCAAGGTTTTCAACAAGGATGTCAAGGATTTCAAGGTTGCACAGGCTGTGGAGTTCAGCAAGGTGCATGTTTAGGAACTGCATGTTCAGGTCAAGGCTGTGGTCAGGGAATGCCATGTGTTTCAGGTCAAGGACAGAACTTGAGTCAAGGTCTAGGTCAGGTAGGACTGGAACGACAAGGACTGACAGGTTGTCAAGGACCGAATGTTGGCGGTGTGACACCACAGAATGAACGAATGCAGGAAATCCTTAGGATGACGCAAGGTTTGGACCCTATGCAGGTACTGAGGTTGAGACAGGCATTAGGAGAGCAAGTGAACCAAGTGAGGGGTGTGCCTGAGTTGTTTGGTCAAAGGGATGGTATGTTCCCTAATGGATATAATCCAATGCACGTTGGAACCAATGGGGATAGCACGTTAGACGTTTTTGCACGCTCAGAAAAATGGATAGGTAACCCACCAACACCCGAGACAGCGAAATGGAGCAACAGAGAGCTCGAAATCTTGGGGTGGTCAACCTACATCGGAGATTTAGTAGCGTGGTCTATGCAAGCATCCCTGGAGTTCGGTTCAGAGATAGAGCAGGCGTGCAGATGGCCAACAGCTTTGCAATGGCAAGAATTGAGTCCTGCACAGCGAGCCCGAAGCAGGAGACTGATGGCAATTTTGAAAGCTGCTTTCAATGGACACCCTCGGACTGTGACGTTAATTAATGCCTACTCAGAAGGGGTCAACCTGTTGAGTTCAGATGTTGGAGTAAACCCTGATTTGCAGAGTTCAAATGGGTTTGAATTGATAAGACAACTCACCATGGAATACAGCTTGAGAACCCGCAGTGAAGCATTGAGTTTTCGCACGGCCCTTGCGCATAAGAGTTTCAGTTTGCATGCCAGTGAGACAAGCCCAAGCACTGTTGTGACGGACACCATCCGGAAGATTGACTATGAGAATGCACGCTATGGCAAGCTCTTGGGTACTCTTGCAAGTTCAATTGATGCCACTGGGCTGCAAGTTGCAGAAGCAGACTTAGTTGCAGTGTTGTTGAGGTCACTGCCTGAAAGTGTTAGAACGTTTTGTCTGCATCATACCAGTGGGGAGACGTACCAAAGTTTTAGAGCTGCAGCATTGAGATGGGAACAGCAACAAAGGGCTTTTGCAGAATTCCAACCCAAGAAACAGTTGTACCAGCTAGGGAATGAGTCTGAAAGTGCAGCGGAGTACTATGACATGACAACTAGCGATGGTAATGGGGATTGGAATTTGGATGCAGTAGGAAACTCAGGGCATAGGTGCACGAAATGCGGGAGTAGGAAGCATGGTGCAAGCATGTGTGATGCTGATTTGACAAAAGTGCGTTGTTTCAAGTGCCAGAAATTTGGTCACATCTCGGCCAACTGCCCAGACAAGAGTGTAAAGGGCAAGGGCGACGGGAAAGGGGTGATCAAAGGCAAAGGAAAGACAAAAGGAAAGAGCAAAGGCAAGGCAAAAGGTAAAGGTTTTGGAAAGAAAGGAAAAATGAATGAACTCGGTTATGCAGAAGAAACCGATGGTATGGATGAATGGTATCAAGATGATGGGTCATGGTGGAGTGACCAAACGTGGCTGCAAGCGTCACAGGTGTGGAATGAAACCTGGAGTGACTGGAATGAGGGTTGGACAGCTGACTGGACTGACGGGCAATGGACAGAGGATTGGACCTGGACTGGTCAAGAATCCCAGCAAGAATATGCAAGCAGTAGTCAGCGACCCGAGAACAGTGAAATTCAGTCATTGGTTTTGAGCCCCTTAATTGGAAGAATTTTTGGGGAAATTTCCACCGGTTTAGTTTTGCAAGAGGCAATGGATGAGCTTGGCAGCAGTAACAGTCATAGCTCTTGGGGAGACAGTGTTTGTGTTGTTTCTGCAAGTGGTTTATCATGTCCTTTTAATGTAGGGCCACCTATGTGCCAATGTGACAACTGTGAATTTCAGGATTGGCAATTAGGAAGAGCGCTGGACAGACACCACCAGATGTTGCAGAAGATGACACATCTTTTCGAGAGTTTGCCACCGTTTTCAGAAATTTTGCCTGCACAGTTTTTTGATGATCCAGAACTCGTTTTTGCTGAAACAGATGCATATTCAGTTGTTTTTGATCAACCTGGGAATTTGGGAGATGAAATTGATTTTAGCAGCAGTGATGAAGACAGTGACGAACGCCACTGTTTGTGGGATCTCAACTTTGGCTGGTTTGGTTGTGGTGCAGGAACTGAGGACTCAGGACTCCTCTGTGGACTTCTTCAACAAGAATCCAGTTGCACGACACCTCCAAATCTGCATGAACCATGGTTTTTGGGTTTGCAAGGTGAAGGTTCCACAGGTGATGCTGCAGAGTTTTCCCAAGGGTTGGTTTCCGATGTCAACAGCAGAGTTGTTTTAAACAGAACTGCAACCTCAACATTTTTGAATGTGCATGACACTGTTTCAGTTTCGCATGAACTCCGTAGGTACATGCCAGTTTTGGATCCACTTTTGTCAGAATTCTGGAATGATGGACAGTCAGAGTTTTGGTGGTTACTGGATTCAGGTGCATCTGCCACTGTCATGGCAACTTCTTCCGTGAATGCATATGGTGCATGGGTAGCTGACATGAAACATGAGCAATTTCGTGCTGCCAATGGAAGTAAGGTTGACATCGACGGTACTGCAACAATCACTGTTTGGGTCGGTTTTCGCACTGGTAGGGACAAAGATTGGGTACCTGACTACAAATCTGCCAAGTTGAAATGTTTGGTAGGTGGAATTAGTCACAACATCATGTCTACGACGACGTTGTGTGAATGTGGTTGGGAATTCAATCAAGGACCTGATGGGTTTCATGTCAAAGATGTGAAAACTGGTAGGACAGTTGAGGGTTGCATTTACTATGCAGGGTGCCCATGGATCAAATTAGAACCAGCATGGTCTTCAGAATCCCAATTGACTGTTTCCAAGGGTTTGGAACCTCCTCATCCTATTCCAGAAATTTTTGCTGCAAGTAGCAACAGTTTAAATCCACTTTCACGTGCGGCTGCATCTGACTTAGAGCGACATCGTCTTCAAGGACACGTTCCGTATGACCCCAGGTGCACGATCTGTGCGCGTGGGAAATCTACTTTTCATCACAGAAGGAGAAAGGAGGGTTCGTTGGAGACTGAGATCCAGGCGGACTTTGCATTCTTAACGACACGTGGAGAAGTTGTGAATGAAGAGTCAGAGAATACCATCAAAATCTTAGTCCTTACGGAATTAGCTACTAACTGCATAGGATTCGTAGTGACAACAGCCACTGATGCAAGGAAGGTCAAAGGCCAGGTCTGCAAATGGTTAGACCACTTTGGGTTATCATCTTCAACAAGTTCAGTGGTGTTGCATACGGATGCAGAGAGAGCGGTTTCAGAATTGGTAGGGACAAGTTCAGAGAAGTACACATTCATGGTGCGTCGTGCACGCCCTCAACAGCACCAATCCAATGGTGGAGCCGAGCGAGCAGTCAGAAGGTTGAAGGAGTCGTTGGCTGTTCTTCGAGCTGAGATGAATGATGGTGGTGCTGATGTGAACTTTTCTGCACGTGGTTTGTCAGATGTTTGCACGTATATTGCATTGAGTCACAATCATTTTTCAAATGCACATGGGTCAGATTTTTCACCTCTTGAATACTCAACGCAACGGAAGTTATCAAAACCAAGTTTTGCAATGTTCGGTTCAACAGTGTTAGCTGAATTGCCAGACAGTCTTCGTGCACAGTCACCAAACGAAACGAGAAGCATTGAAGCATGTTTTGTGCATTCAGGTTTAGACACAGGTCCTGTTGTTCAGGGTGCATTGCGAATTGATGGAGAGTTGGTTTTGAAACGTTTTGTTGCACGGAATGTGAGGCCAATCACACCCATTGCATGGAAACACATGATAGGTGACCAATTGTTTGTGGAAGTTGAAGGTGCAGATGTTCAAGTTGCGGAGAGTCAAGATGTGCATATGCAAGCGCCTCCAAACGCGCCCCCAGCAGCAATTGCACCAACACCTGCGCGTTCAGTAGGTGATAGGCCCCCACTTGAACCACCGCGACAACCGCGCGATGCACGCGATGACATCGTTGAATACCCAGATGGAGCTCCCAGTGAACTTGTTAGGGAAATGAAGGAACCTGACAACACTAGGAGGCCAATGCCAAAGAAGCGACCAAGTGAAACTCCTGTGCCAAAACGTTCCACCGGTATCAAAATTGCCCATCAACCACCTTTGCCAACGCCGGCAACAGCGAAAGCAGAACCAAAGACACCCGCTGTTGTGTCTAAGTCACCTTCAGTTGTCCCAACTTCGCCTGCGACTTCACCAGCAGACTCTATGCCTGAAGTTAGAGTTTTTCCCAAAACACCAAGATGCCCAGCATGTGACTCTGGAATGGTAGCCCCTGGAATTCGGCACAATGCCGACTGCAAGCGGAGAAGAGCGGCATTTGATGCTGAGAATTCACCAAATGTTGCAGTGGGTAGTCCAGAGAGTGTTGAGGTGAGTAGGGAAAGGTTGCAAGTGCATTTTGAGGATATGGAGGTTGAGACTGAGCAAGACCCAGCTCCGGCTGGCGGTACGACAGAAGGTCAGGTTGAGATGGATGTGGAAGAGACTGGAGGAACTAAAAGAGAAGCTGAGCAACCAGTAGAAGAATTACCCTCTGGTAATTTAACGTAGCTATTGAAAATGGCCATTTATAGTGGATTTTCCCATTGAAAATGGTGATTTTCCATAGCTATGTTAAATTACCAGAGGGTAGAAGCAGAGATGGAGCGTGAAAGAGCCTCCGGGCAACCCATGACTCTAGATTTGCTTTTAATGGATGATGCATGTCAATCAGTAGGACCCGTTTTGTGGAGCCTTGAAGCTGGACCAGAGAGGGCAGTTGCGACAAGCCCCGAGTTGTTTGACGATGAGTTGAATTCAATCAAGTTCATGCCAGAACGTGACCATACTTGCGTGAAGGTGAAGCTAGGTGGTACTAATGTTTTGGTGTGGAAGCCCGATGAGGTGATTGATGACAGCTCGTTAATGCAACTTAATGCTGATTTAGGCTTTGAAGGCATGAAGGAAGAGATTGCTAATTTGGAGAAATGTGGAGCGGGAAAGGTGATAGGCCAAGCAGAGGTTGATGCATTGAAGAAGAAGAACCCAAACATGCGTGTGATCCCAAGCCGTTGGGTGTCAGCATACAAGAGTGAGACAAGGGTTAGAGTTAGGATCGTAGCCAAAGACATCAACAAAGGTGTCTCTGCACGAAAATTAGGAATTTCTAGCCCCACTCCAAGCATTGAGGGCTTGCATTTCGTGTTGTCACTGGCTTCGAGACGAGCTCTACGACTTAAAGGTCTTGATGTCTCACACGCATTCATGCATTCTCCTCTACCTCGTGGTCTTGTCATCGTCCTCAAGCTACCGTTATCTGTCTCTATGATGGATGGTTCTCCTGCATATCTCTTGCTCTACAAAGCGCTGAATGGTCTTCGAGATGCGTCACTGCATTGGTTGAATTTGCTCAGTGACTCCATTCGAGGAGTTGGCTTTGTTTCGGATGAAGTTGAACCTTGCATTTACCAGGGTATTGTGCATGGAGAAACTGCATTGTTGGTAGCCTATGTTGATGATCTTCTTCTTTGTTGTCAAACTGCACGTAGTGAGAAGCTGGTTGAGAAAGCAATTGGGAAAGCAGTCCCGTTGAAAGAGACTGGCGTGATCCTACCCGCCGAGCAAGGTGGAGGTGCACTGACCTTTATTGGGAGAAGAATTCAACGAGGAGCAACGGATGATTCATTGTCAATTGGTGTTGACCCGAAGTTTCTGGACACAACCTTTGTGGAATTCAGTGTGAACAAGGGATCCAACACCGTGCCTGATGTTGCAGCAGTGCTTGAAAGAGCTTTGACGGACAAAAGCATGCAACAGCCGTTGACGGCTGCAGCTTACTCGAGGTTTCGAAGAGCAAGGTTTCGAAGAGCACTTGGCAAGCTGTTATGGATGGCACAGTCACGGCATGATCTGAAATTGTTTCTTAGCCTGATAGGCTCACAGCAAGCTGCTCCTACGCATGGTACTGAAATGGCAATCAAAGCTTTGCTACGTTTTTTTTTGCATGGAGATGTGGGAACTTGTCTGCGGCTTCCATCGCCAAAGTATGAGGAACTCATGATTGGAGCTGCACGACATTGCATTCTGCATTCTTTTTCAGATGCTTCCTTTGCACCATATAGATTCAATGGCAGAAAGGGGATTACTGGTGGTGTGGTTTTCTGCGAAGGTGGACTTGTGCGATCCATTGCACGCCAACAACAGTCAGTTTCACTTTCGTCTTGCGAAGCCGAGCTCTATGCACTGCAAGCTGTATCTCAAGAAAGTGTGGCTTTCAGCCAATTCTGTCAGAGGGTCTATGTTGGTTTGGGAGAGATGCAACCGAAGAGTGTGCCAAAGATTTTGCTCGAATCTGATAGCTCTTCTGCATTGCAATTGCTTGTTGGTCAGGATATTCCGAAGAGAAGCAGGCATGCGGAGATTCGTTTGGCATGGATGAAATCCAAAATGGCTTCTGGAGAACTCGAGATCGAGCACCGAGCAGGGACTGAGAATGTGGCTGACCTGTTTACAAAGTGCTTGAGCACGAAAGACTTCCTACGTCATCGTGCAAGCTTGGGTTTTGAGGCTGTGGAAGTACCTGCCAGGGATCTTCGGTCAGTCAACGACCTTCTGCTAATCAATGATGTTGTGTCCAACAAACAGGAGATTGCATTTGTGGAGGTGTGCTGTGGCACGAATTCAGCTCTTCGTGATGCATGTCGAGTTGCTCGAATGCCCTATGTTGGAGTTGTGAAAGAGGTTGAGACCGACGCAATGTTTGCACGAGTGAAGCAGTTTGTAGAGGTCCAAGCTCAACTTGGGTATCGCTGGATTCATGTGCATGCCTCTACGCCATGTAGCTCAGGCTCACCGTTGAAGAATTTTGGAACTGGAGGTTTGAGTGAAGCCGATGTTGCGTGGGAAGGTATCATGAAAGCTGTGCCTAAGTATTTGACTCTGGGGAATTCGAGATCATTTGAACTCCCAAGGAACAATAATATTTGGAAGAGAGATGAAACCGAGCATGTTTTGAAGCACTGTGGTTTAGAATTTGAATCGGAAGTGTTTCTTTGCCAAACCGGATGCAAAGCTGACAACGGTTTGCCTGTTGGAAAATGCCTCATTTTTCGAAGCTCGTTTTCAGGTTTTTGCAATGTTTTGACCAAACGTTTTGGATCGTGCACATGTGAAAAGCATGCTGGCGTAATGGATGTCA
>CAMXCT020002309.1:35000-105307 GCA_947184155.2 Cladocopium goreaui | reverse complement strand
TCACAGTCCACACTTCACACTTCTCACTTCACACTTCTCACTTCTCACTGCTTCCTTCACCCTCCAAACTTCACACTTCTCACTTCGCACTTCACACTCCACACTTCACAGTCCACACTTCACACTTCTCACTTCTCACTGCTTCCTTCCCACTCCAAACTTCACACTCCAAAACTCACACTTCACACTTCTCACTTCGCACTTCGCACTCCACACTTCACTCACACTTCACACTTCACAGTCCACACTTCACACTTCTCACTGCTTCCTTCACACTCCAAACCTCACACTTCACACTTCACACTGCGCTCTTCGCACTCCAAACTTAAACTTCACACTCCACACTTCACACTTCACATTCCACACTTCACACTTCTCACTTCCCACTGCTTCCTTCACACTTCACACTTCACACTGCACTCTTCACGCCCCACACTTCACACTGCTCTAAACCTAAGTGCAACAAAAAAACACTAGCGCCAAAATGGAGAAAATCTGCTAACAAATACATTTCGCAGCCTTCATGCAGCCAGTCCAAGACGATGTACGAGATCCAGCTGCAAAAGACATTACGCATGCAGCCAAAGCAAGAAGCAACCTTGACGCAGCCATTCCAATGCGATCTGCGGAGACTGAGTTGCAAAGCACAAGAGAACTACGCGCAACGGACGTCGGAAGGAAATTGTAGCTCCAAAACCGGATCTCGACGCCAGAGCGAAAAAAAGACGATTTTGAAGCACTTTTTAAAAGGAGTTTTAGAAGGAAAATCACCAGCGCCAAAATGGAGAAAATCTGCTGACAAATCACTGTCGCAGCCTTCATGCAGCCACTCCAATACGATTTACGAAGTCCAGCTCCAAAAGACAATAGCATTACCATGCAGCCACAGCATGAAGCAACCTTCACGCAGCCATTACAATGCGATCTGCGGAGACTGAGTTGCAAAACACAATAGAACTACGCGCAACGGCGTCGGAAATTGTAGCTCCAAAACCGGATCTCGACGCCAGAGCAAAAAAAAAACGATTTTGAAGCACTTTTTAAAATGATTTTTACAAAGGAAAATCACCAGTGCCAAAATGGAGAAGATCTGCTGACAAATCACTGTCGCAGCCTTCATGCAGCCACTCCAATACGATTTACGAGATCCAGCTGCAAAAGACAATAGTATTACGAATGCAGCCACAGCACGAAGCAACCTTGACGCAGCCATTACAATGCGATCTGCAGAGACTGAGTTGCAAAACACAATAGAACTACGCGCAACGGCGTCGGAAATTGTAGCTCCAAAACCGGATGGATCTCGACGCCAGAGCGAAAAAAAGACGATTTTGAGAAAATCTGCTGACAAATCACTGTCGCAGCCTTCATGCAGCCACTCCAATACGATTTACGAAGTCCAGGTGCAAAAGACAATAGTATTACGCATGCAGCCAAAGCAGGAAGCAACCTTGACGCAGCCATTACAATACGATCTGCAAAGACTGAGCTGCAAACCGCAATCCCATTTACATTGCGGGAACGATCCTACAGTTGCAAAGCAGAATGGAATTCCATCGGCAACTCATCCACCAGCAACACTTGCAATCCCATTTACATTGCGGGAACGATCCTACAGTTGCAAATCACAATGGAATTCCATCGGCAACTCATCCACCAGCACCACTTGCAATCCCATTTACATTGCGGGAACGATCCTACAGTTGCAAATCACAATGGAATTCTGTCGACCGCACATGCACGAAGAGCAGGTGAAACCCCATTTAAAATGCGGAACCGATCCGAGCATGATCCGCCCATGATCCGACAACACACGAGACCGTCTCGCAACCGTCGCACCGCAGAGGTAGATCATCGAGGTTCGGGGACGGACTTTGTATGGAAAAACATAGGGTTTCGTGCATCTGCTATCTCTCAAAAACGCATTTCGTGCGAGACTTCCTTCAAAACTCCATCGGCAACTTCTCCACCAGCACCACTTGCAATGCCATTTGCATTGCGGGAACGATCCTACAGTTGCAAAGCACAATGAAATCCATCGGCAACTCATCCACCAGCACTACTTGCAATCCCATTTACATTGCGGGAACGATCCTACAGCTGCAAATCACAATGGAATTCTGTCGACCGCACATGCACGAAAAACAGGTGAAACCCCATTTACAATGCGGAACCGATCCGAGCATGATCCGCCCATGATCCGACCACACACGAGACCGTCTCGCAACCGTCGCACCGCAGAGCTAGATCATCGAGGTTCGGGGACGGACTTTGTATGGAAAAACATAGGGTTTCGTGCATCTGCTATCTCTCAAAAACGCATTTCGTGCGAGACTTCCTTCAAAACTCCATCGGCAACTCCTCCACCAGCACCACTTGCAATGCCATTCTAACTTGTCGACGCTGCTGTCAAATGCTAACTGCAAAATCAGGCATGTTTTTCTCACACGCCAAGGGCCACGATCTGCGGTCAAATCAGAAAAGGATGGATGAAGACAGAATTGAAGTCAAATTATCCAGCATGATTCACACTGACCCTACTCTTTGACTGAAATGTCTTCATCGCACGGGCAGACAAGCCCCGGAAATGAACATCTCCGTTACGGAGGAAGATTCGGCATATCGCTCCTTTGCCGTGTTTAGTCAAAGAATCGGCAACTTGATATCTAGTAGGTGTCCAAAGGAGCGAGGCCTTCTGTGCATCCTTCGTGTTTGTTGTGACCATTTGTCTCAAACCAGCAACGCCCAAAGCAACAGCACGATCACCAATCGACTGCTGAGATTTGTAAACAGAATCAAAAACACTCTTGCAGTCAGTACAAAGAACAAGTCTCTTAACCAGATTCCAAGGAGTATCATCGCCCCATTTCAAAACTTCAGGACCAATCTCAATTTCGCAGGAAAGAACTCGAGCATAATGACCCATGTCAAAACCCATAAAAGTACCATGAACCTCACCCTGAAAAGAAGATTCAACCACTCGTCTGTTGGTCTTGGATTTCCAGTCAATAAAATTGCATTTTGAAGGACCAATCTTGTTCAAATCATCCCTTTTCACAATTCCAACAACGGCACCCTTTTGAGAATACAACTTGTACTTGTCTGACAATTTTCCTACATGTTCATCTTCTTGGTCATCGATTTCAACACCAACCGAACTGTACAGTCCAGCATCGTGAAAAACAACAACGGCAGTGTCTCTACCTAGATTTCGAAAAACAAGGTCAACAGAAGCACGTTTGGCTTCCCTAACAAGTTGATTGGCCATTAACAAGTCTTTGACACGGAGATCATTGATTCTCTTTTGTAACTGGTTGGTATCAAAACAAATGTCAACACGAGTTTGAGTAGACAACCATTGAAGACAACCCAAAGTGCTACGAAAATCGCTTTTCTCTTGTTCCGTCACAGTTGCATCCACTTCTTTGGCTCTGGTCTTGTCAATGTCAATTTTGCTCAGCCTGCCTTGACAAAAATCATTCTGATTCACCTTGATCACGCGTTCACCATGTTCATAATCGATCTTGATTTGTTTTCCGCAGTAAGTAACTTTTCCAACCTTGGCAACTTCTTCCCATTCCCCAAAAGGAAACATGTTCTGTAATTGAACAACAGTAGCCTCAATTTCCGGGGTACCATCAGTAGCCAACATCAGGTCATCAACATGAGTAGTGACCATGGCATTAACCAACCCGTGAACGTTTCGATGAATGAATAAGGCCGGATCAATAACGGAAACTTGAAAACCCAATCCCTCCAACGCGCTACGTAAAGTAGCATACCAGGCTTTGGGGGCTTCCGGCAAACCGTACACAGGTTTCTTCAGCATCAACAATTGGTTTTCACTAACACCAGGAATTCCTTCTCGAGGTGGTTTCATGTACGTAGGTTTACGCTTGGAAAAATCAAAACACTCACCCTGAAGAAAAGCATTCGACACATCACCATTTCTCCAAAAATCCAACCAACCATAAGAAACAACATAATGGAGAAACAAATAAAACGAAGTCCTTTGAATCGTTGGGGCATCAACCTGAACCAACCCTCCTAAGGTATCAGGACAATTTTGTCCTCCAATCACCAACCGAGCTTTCGCTTTGATACCTAGAGGTTTTCCATCTTTCACCATCCCAGCATGTTTGTCCCGGTAGACAAACCTCGATCCCAACACGCGTTCCGGCTGCTCTTCTCGAACCTTCTGTGATTCAGTGACATTCAAAATTTTGACAGTATCATACTTCAACCAACTATCCCATTCCTTTTGTTTGGCTTCTTCAAAAAGGTGAATATGTTCCCTAGGAATCCTACCTAAAGGAATTTCTTTGTCCAAAGCTTTGAGTTGTTTCTTGCCCGTTTTACCAGGAACAGTAGCACAAACCATTTGGTCTTGCCTTTGTCTTTTGATAGAAATGGGGACAGAGTCTTCACAAAAAGCTTGTTGTTGGGTACGTATACGATGGTGAAAAACAGTAACAAGAACTGCCGCTCTACCTCCAGGTATGAATTCATGAGGATCAGAGAGATTCCTCCAATTGATTTTGTCTTCAAACAAATGCCAACCATTCTGTCGCCAAACCCATGAACTTCGATGTGGATACTTCTCACCCTCAAATTTCCCATACGGCGTACGATAGCTCCAAGCATTGTATGACACTTGAACAGGGTTACCATGATCATCAAAACACCAACCGGATTGTCAAGCCGATTCAGAAAGTTGTTTGTGGTATTCATCAACAGAGACATCATCATGGAACAAAGGAACATTCTCAATATCTTCACCATCACTCATTTCATCAACATCCAACGCAGCTTGATTCAACATTTCACCAGGGGGAGCTTCCTGGTCGGTCAAATCCAAATAGGTCATTCCCTTCCTACCGTTCTTGAAGATAGTTAAAGCCTCCTGAATTTGTGGTCGACCAAACAATTGTTCTTCACCTATAGCCTCTCTGCAGTGTTCATGAGCAACCAAATAACATCGTCCACCCATGGTCACCCAAACTGATGAATTACCTTGAAGGCCAACCACGTAAGCAGGTCCAACCCAACCAGAAGACAAACCCTGTTGTTTGGTCTTACGATTTTCCCGGTAAAAGAAACACAGATCACCAATTTTGGGTTCCTTCCAGGGACGAGTACGATTCTCAACCGTTCTTTCCAAAATGGACTTGGATTGAGCTTCAACAAACGCCTTTTGGGATTCATACCTAAACTTCATGAGTTGAGCTATACGGGACCCACGTTCACCCACTTGAAAATGATAGCTCACAGCTTCTCCATTGGCATATATTTCACCCTCTCTCTGAACATCCCTACCGAAAACCAGCTGTTGAGGACTAAAACCATGTTCACGAACTAACGAGTTTTTGGCACTGACACATTCTTTGACCATCATGTTCATGTCTTCAGGTCCGGAAACCTGAGCACCTGTCACCGTTCTTTTCAGCATGTCTTTCAAGACACCGTTGTGTCTTTCTATCTTCCCGTGTTGCCAGTGAGCTTGACCCGCTATTGAATCAATAGTACATGACTTTTGAAGATCATCGACAAACTCGGGACCAATAAAACCACGTTCTTGATCAATAACCAATTCACGAGGGGCTCCGAAAGCATTTTGCCAACAGTTCTTAAACGCTTGAAGAAGGCAACCAGGACTGTGATTTTCAACCAAACAAGCAGTGTGGTACATAGTAGCTCGATCAAGAACAGACAGAAACCAATGACCTGTGTTGCGAATATCCTTGGTTTGAAAACAGTCAACCAACACTTCATCATTGAACTGCAAATCATGTGGAGGAATATGGTGCCTACGATGAATGCGTGGTCTTTTGGACTGAGCACAAACGCTGCATTCAATCCATTCGGCTGCTTCAACAAGTTCCAAATGGGCACCACCTGTCTTGAGAAACCGTTTCAGGTCTTCTTTGCTGGGATGCCCCAGATTGCAATGAACTTTTCGGAGAGTGGACCTAATTACAGGAGAAAGCCGTCTGCCTGAAGGGATACGAAAACTGATACCCTCACTAGGAATGACTTCTTCCAAATCCTTTTGGACAGACCCTTCCATTTCAACATCGTGAGGATCGCCGGAGCGACCAGCGGCATCTGTCACACCAACCCATTGAACCAAAACCTTACCAAAACGCCTCTTCGACCACCGGAGTGGTGTTATCTTGTGAACATCTGAAGTCAGGCGACGTGACACACTCCTGAGCAAAGAGCGAACCCGTGAAGGTTCTTTCCGTCGAAGGGTTTTGACAAAACCTCGATGCACTGCGTCTGCAATTTCCTTGATGTACCTTCCCGCATGGGATGTCACCTTTGTCCCTTCAAGACACAAGTCATGTGCATGTTTCTTAGTACATCTCTTTCCAAGTTCATGACAAATCTCTGGTGACGTACTAAACCACAAAGTAGGTTTCTTGAGGGGGAGTTTGGAAACCGGATGCTTGATTCCAAAACGACAACCATCACCAATGCCAACGAAAATTTGGGGGTCCCTCAAAATTTCGGAGATGTACTGATCGGAAGAGGACGAACTATCCAACGGCTTTTCTCCAAGAGCCTCATCATTTCGCTGCATCTGTAGCTGAAAAATATCTTTCACCAACTTCAGAAAGGGTCTCTTTTTTGCAACAACCTACGTTTTTCCTGCGAGCTCCTGCAACTGAGATTGGTCAATTGACTATCGAGGGTGCAAGGATAACTAACAACAACCAAACGAGGGGCATACTCATCAATCTTCTGCAACAACCTTTCACGAGTACACTCATCAGCCAAATCATCACCATAAACCAAATTAACTGGTTCCATAGACCACCAACCCCAAGACTGAAAAGACAATGACACTTGCGCGGTCCCAGCAAACACTTCGAGCAAATCTGGCCGATGGGTTCCTGACAAAAATGAATTAGATAAGCCGTGGGAAAGAGTGCTGGCTACTGACGAAGCAAGCAGAATGGATGCACAGGCCAAGCTACGACAGTTTCCTAGCAGTCTACGGCATATTCCAAGCTTAGCACGTTTCAAACGGCGCTGTCTTGCAAGGATTGCCTGCCTAATCCGATCAGGTGCACGGCTCAGTTCTTCTTCTGCTCGGACTGCTTCTGCTTGCGAGCTTCCTGAAGAAGTGTCACTTCCTCTGGAGTCAGCGCGACCATCTTCTTCTTGCCCGCTCCCTCGGCAATCTCCCAATCGGAGCTCTCTCCGGTCGATGGAGTCTTCCTCTGAGCACGTCGCAAAGCATTGCCATTCATCTCTTCTCCATCGTCCTCTGTGCTGATCTTGTAGCCAGAGCTGCTGCTTTTCTTGGCCAACCACTCCTGGTACTGCTTTTCCTCCTTTGCCTTCTGCATCTTCTGCACCACTGCCGTTGGCTTTCCAGCAAAGGTAGATGGCAGAGTAGAACGACACAAGGGAAAGCGCTGACATCCAAAGAACAGCGACGAGTCCATACGATTGGTCCTCTCGACCATAGGCAGTCCACAATCTGGACACTGTGGCGCCGAGGGTTGACCATCGGGAGCATCCATCATCTCCTGCACTTCGGTCTGAAACCAGGTGAGCTCTTGAATGAGTTTGGCACGAGTCCAACCCATCCAATGACCATCTTTGCTCTTCTTGTAAAAGTCCACCACGTGGTTCTCGTACAACTGCTGCAATACAGCTTTGTCTTCTTTCTTCCAGTTTGCTGGGAGAACAGGTGCCTGCTTGGCGGGCTTCAGAGACTGCCATGCCATTTTTAGCTGATCGACACGCATGTCTGCCAACTGAGCACGAGACAAACGTGTCAAAGGCAGGAGGGCCTCCACGAATTCGTTCTTTCGCCGAGGTGCAGTCTCCATCGAAGTCATTGAAAGAATCAAGAATCTGCGAAGCTACCCTGCCAGTGAAGCTTGAGCCGAGCTGCACGATCAAAGCTACACTCACCCAACACAGGAAACAGCAGAGATGCCATCCCCTGCCCTTCTCAATCACAATTCTGCGACTCCATCGAAAGCACTTTCCATCGCTCCTGAGCATGTATTTTCCTCGTGGCCCTTGGTCTTTGTTAAATTTCACGAGGTCTTGGGGTTTTGGGATTTTTAGGGTATATTGGGTTTCAAAGTGGTTTTAAATAGCTGGTTTTTTGCCGAGTCAAAGGTACGAGCCCCAACTGTTTCCAACTGTTTCCCGTTGCACTTTCAAAAAAAAAATGGGATTGCGCGGATTTTTTTATTTGCAAAAAAAATGGCGGATTGACAATTTAGGCATGATCACGCCGGGCCGCTCCCGACTGTTTCCGACTGTTTCCGACTGTTTCCGACTGTTTCCGACTGTTTCAGTTTCTCTGGAACGCCAGTTGGACCTGTGGACCACTGATTCAACAAAAATCACAACATTCAACACTTTTCCTCACGACCCTTCTGCGCGCAGGTTGCTCGAAATGATGCATTTTCACTTTGAAACCCAATATACCCTAAAAATCCCAAAACCCCAAGACCTCGTGAAATTTAACATTGGTCTTGACGCTCAGTGGATTGTTGAGGAATGATCTCAACTTCATTGATGTTTTCACCAATGACTGCCTTCTCTACCTCAAAGTCCTCAAATCGAACGCGACGTGCGTCCGAAGGAACCAAGGAGTTCTCACTCATAATGCTGAATCCAACCAGGCCAGTCCTTGTCACTGCCAATGGAAGCTGCACACCAATGGCACTGAGCACAAGCTGCGACTGGCCCAAGTCCATGACCGCCCCAAGAGCCTTCATGGTGGGGCGGCTCAAAAGAAATGGCACGTCATCAGAAACCACACTGCAACGGATCCACACCTCTGGGCAGCTGATGTTCTTCTGCTTGTTGACAAACTCCAGGGGGAAAACCACTGCCCACTTGGAATAAGTTCTCGGTCCAGCACCAAAACGACATGGTTCATGCTCTCGATGGCACCAAAAAGGAATCTGCTGATGATGCAACCTGGTGAGATGGGATATCATCCATTTCTCACCTGCTACGCTCCGGGCACAACAAGTATCCGACAAAGCCAGCAACTGACTCTCTTTTCTCAAGCTGGCGGTCTGCATCAGCACTTGGAGATCCTTCTGGTCCACGGTGCCGGTAAGTTTCACTGCGAAAGCATCCTCCAGACTATCACCATCAGAATCAGAAGTGTTCTGAAGATTGGAGGTCACAAATGTCTCATTGGGTTTTCCTTTCCTCTGAGGGCATGCTTCGTCACTATGCCAGTGACCGTAAGCCAGCACTCCTGCTGCCTTGCAAGCACTGCATGGAAGCTTCTGTTTGAGAGCTTCAATGCGTCGTGCCCTTTCCTCTGGAGTTTCTCGTGACTTGGAACTCTGACTAAAGCCACGTCCCTTTTCAGCTTCTGCCCGTTTGCGGGCAGCATGTGTCATGAGTATTTCCGCCTCAACTTCTAACTGGCCAGCTTCAGAAAGTTCACCATCTTCCAAGCCACCCTCGTCGCCATCATCCTCTCCAGCTTCAGCAACGGCATTGACCCGATGAGCCCCATGGAATTTCTTGGCATTCTTCCACTTCCTGGGACCAGGTCCATTCATGCTGCTGTCCGCTGATTTGGAAGAATCGGCATGTTTGTGGACATCTGGAATGATAGCTACCAAGGCCTGACGAAGTTTGAGATAATCGTACACGCCCCCAGCAGCTGATACTACCTTCTGACGGGTGTCATCACTGATGCCAGCCTTCTGCAAAAACCACCAAGCTTGAGCTGTGCCCTCGAGTGGCGATCCAACCTCACGGAGTTTGTCGCACTGGATTCTAAAGGAAGTGTCATAGCTGCTCATCTGTTCACCTCGTTGGCGCTTGAAGTGGTCAAAGAAGTGGGAGAGCACCTGGAACGTCTTCATGTACTCCAGCGGCTCTAACTCCTGGTCCAGGTGAGCCAGAAGGACACTCACGCCATTTTCAGTCTTGATGCTCTCGAGGTCCAAAGTCTCTGCTGCCTTCCAAGCTAGTCCAGAAAGACGTTCAAGCAGCCTGCCTGCTCGATACTGAGGAGATATGGACGTCACTGACTCAAAGAGCTTGACTCTTCGTCTATACTCTCTCATGGTGGTGCTGCCATCAAACTCAGGAATGGAGTCCTTCCCATACCTGACCTTCTCGCTGCTACCCACTGAGCTAGTAGGCCTGTCGCCTTCACCACTGGCGTCGATGGGTTCGAGGTCAGGAATTGGTTCTTCTGTCCCTTCATCAAGTGATTCAGGGATTGCCTCATTTTGACTGCTCCACCATTGGCAAAATGCCTTGTCGGTGGTGATCCATCCTTGCTTCACTGCCCACTCTACGGCCTCGTCGAGCGTGTCTCCCCAAAATCTGCCCTTCGGTGTGTTCCACCATCTGCCGGAATCTGCTCTTTCTTGCCTATCATGTTCTGAATGAGGTGCCGACCACGTAGTCCATGATGACCTTCTACTAGAGTAGGGGGTGTGATTCCATGACGACTCTACATCCCAGTGCCCCTGAGACCAGTCACTAGAAAACCACCGCTGATCACTATAGTGATTACTCCACTCATCATCTTGCCACGATTGATTGCTACGCCCTTGCCACCAATCATAATTATCCGACATGGCTTCCCTGGATCGGCAACAGCTCCGCGTCACCAATGTCGACGCTGCTGTCAAATGCTAACTGCAAAATCAGGCATGTTTTTCTCACACGCCAAGGGCCACGATCTGCGGTCAAATCAGAAAAGGATGGATGAAGACAGAATTGAAGTCAAATTATCCAGCATGATTCACATAACTCTTTCTTTGACTAACTCTTTCCCTGACATTCTAAAAGTTACAATAACTCTGTCCCTAACTAACTCTTTCCCTCACTAACTCTTCCTTTGACTAGCTCTTTCCCTGACAGTCTAGAAGTTACAATTAACTCTTTCCCTAACTAACTCTTTCCCTCACTAACTCTTCCTTTGACTAACTCTTTCCCTGACAGTCAAAGTTACAATTAACTCTTTCCCTAACTAACTCTTTCCCTCACTAACTCTTTCTTTGACTAACTCTTTCCCTTACATTCTAAGGTTCTTTGACTAACTCTTTCTCTGACTTTCTAAAAGTCCGTAACACGGAAGTTTCTCCCCCTAAACTTCCTTTGATCAGGATAAGTTCTCATAGATCCTCATTGGTTTATTGATTTGCGGATCTAGACACTCTTTGGGTTTCAATTTTCACGGGGAGATGTGCTCAGATCCCCTCTAACTTTATGTGGGAGGAACCAAACAAGGAGCTTCACGATTATTCTGTGGAGAGGGAAGTGTGGGAAAGATATGGGAATGAGACAGCATCATATAATTTAGACATTTGCGTGGAGAGACCGACAGAGATAAATGTATACATACAGCATGTTGCGCACATATCAATACGTCTGTTTGCATGCATCGTAGTTTTATATCTTCTAACCTTACCACAGTCATGCACATACATATTTATCATGTATATATATATATATATGTGTGCGTGTATGTATGTATATGTATACATCCATATATATATATATATATATATATATATACATACGTGTGTGCGTGTGATATGTGTGTATGTATGCATGTGTATGTATATATATTTATATATGTATGTATCGAGAATATATCGAATTCCTACAGGATCTTCGGACTATGATCAAGCAGAGCCAGGTCGATCACCCTCACAGATCGGAATCAAATGACCATCTCGCCCCTTGGTGTTTTTCAGTGACATGGGCGGCAGCTGTGGGACACGATTTTTCCGGGTGGTTTGCCCCAAGGTGAACGCATGTTTGAAGAAACAACCACTATTTTTCATTTTTTCAACAAACCCAAATGGGATAATTTTGAGCAATGTTTGATTCATCTCTTTGCTCAAGAACTCTATTTGGAGAATTGTTTCTTGGATTTCTTTGGGTGTTAAAGTTTGACATAAACCAGGTTGCAGGCTGCTCAGCAGTCACAGCTGCGATGTCTCAAACCTGCCGGATTTGAGCAGCTTAGCATCTCATTGTGATAAAATGGCAAGTTTGATGATTATCTCAGCCATGTTGCAAATATTAAAACTATCATTATTATTGCATTATTGCAAACTGTGTCCATTAGAAAATATAATATCATTATTTATGGTTGCAACCATGCTTCACACTTTGTCATCGACAAGCCGAGGTTGAGTGGCACCAACCTGGGTCTCCACTCACGAACGCTTGGGGGCCCGGGATTGAGCTACGACCAAGGGATCCATGGGGCGAGCGACTGTTGGGAGGTGACCATGGGTAAGAACCATGCTAACAGCTCTTAATCATGGGGATTAAGGTGACTACAGATAAGCATTGATGCAGTTTGGGTGATGATATCCCAAATATGGTACCCTCTGGTTATGATATCACCTATAGCAATGCAAGATTATCTAGCAGTTTTCAATTTGGTGGTTTAGTTGCCGAGTTTGGTGAGAGGAAATAAGCCGGAGGCTGGTTTGCTAAACCAATGGAATATTGTCTAAACCCAATTGGAATTCGTAGCAGGGGAATTTCAGTTGCCAAATTATTTATTTGATTTCAGTTATTTATAACAAACATATGGATGTAACATTTAGTTATATTGGATTAATTATTATTATAACATTTAGTTGTTTATAGATTTATAACTTCAGTTGCCACATTTAGTTTGAGAAATCGGATCGGACCACAAACATGTGGATGTAACATGACCTCCTTGACTCCTTGGTGAGGCCCAGCGACTATGCTCAGAGCATCAACTGTGGAGCACCTGGGCCAAGCTTTGGAAACCGGAGGTAGCTGGAGGTTTGAAACCCTCGATCTTCGGGGTCAAGATGACTAACTTAGTGACTTACCCCCAAGATCTCGGAGTCCAACTTATCACCAGGTGTCAACCTTATATAGTCTGATCAACTTTGGATGGATACTTCGCGTTTTTTGTTTGATTTCTCTTGCTGGAAATGGTGGGGAAACACTAACCAGTGTAAAGATATGTTCTGCAGGGGGTCCACGACTTGCCATGGAAAAGCTCCACATCCCACGAGATCAGGGATAGCGTCCTGCGCCTGATCGCGCGACATTCCCATGCCCCCCAACGCCGCGAGCGGTGACCACGACTGTGGGGACCAACAGCCAGATCTTTAACATGGGTGGCGTCACCGCGCAGGAGTTCCTGCAATGGATCCAAGCCTACACCGTAGGATGGGTGCCGGATGAGGTGAGCGGCGCCAATGTGGCGACCACACACATCGCGGCTGGCTTCCTCTCGTACAGCGTGATGATCCACATCGTTGCCAACAACGGTTGGCTTGGCGATGGCATTGTGATCAGTTGGGCTTTCCCATGTCTCTGGTTGTTCTGGTGGTAAATCCAATTTTCGAACCAAACCATATGATTTTTTGGGGCTCTTGTCTACCCTTTTAATCACCAACCAGTCTGCACCCGAGGCCTTCAATAGCACCATTGATGGCACGGCGAGTACCTTGACCAACAAGGGTTTTGGGACGGCCGGTTTTGGAGCTGGCCATTCCTTGGATGTCCTTCCCAGCTCTAGAGGAACAAATTTCATGTGGATTCAAGCAACCCCTGGCCAAAGGTCACCACCAATTTCATAGGGACTCATGAACTGCCAATAAGCACCAAGAAGATCTTATTAACATTGTGTCACCAGCTGTTATTGGGGGGTCACCTTTTCAGGGGCTGATGGAATCCTCAAATGGTGCAGAGGCTTCTGGCTGTAGCTCGATTGGCCTGTTGGTTCGGGGCGAGCTCGTGCTGCATTGGCACGGACTACGACCATCTACTATTATTGGTTGGTGGTTTGGAACATTTTTTATTTTTCCATATTTTGGGAATAGTAACCCCAACTGACTAATATGTTTCAGAGGGGTTGAAACCACCCACCAGTATTATATATATCTACAATCATTTGTTGTCATCTACTATGACCGTATGTTTCCAGATTAAGTCATTTGCCTCAAATACAACCCCCGTATGCATGTTAATGATATACCATGCTTCTGTCCCAGTCCTAACCTGGATGCTTGATCCCAATTGACTTCAATTGACGTAGCCCATTGACGTAGATTTCTTTGGCAGGCAAAGCAAGGGCAAGGGCAGCACGGCTTCCATGGACTCCCCTTGGATATGGACAATGACTTCTTAAGCCCCTTAGGCCCTTAGGCCTTAGAACTGGCAAAAGATTGCCCATGAAGGTGGTTTGGCAAATCCTTTGGCCCCTTGAAATATTGCATGTCCGATCAAATAACAGACTGCATTCTGGTTGGCTTTCGGAGGTTTGCTTTTCCATTCCTGTGCGCAAAGAGGATCACCATCAGCCGTCTGTGGCAGATGTTCCTACACAACTACACACACCAGGTATTGTGAGTGATGGGCGGTTGCGACTAAAATCTTTTTGTTCTACCTTTTGCAAGTCCGGTGATGCACCCAATAACCAGCATATGGAGCCATGGAGCCCCATGGAGCCATGGAGCCCCGAAGAAAGGAGCCCCGCCACTGCCCAGGCGTTTCGTGCAAGATGGGCGTAGACCGCCTCAGTGGGCAGAATGTGGTGATGGTGAACCTGTCGCCATATGTTGGAGCGGACAGCATGTTTGCAGTGCTTGGTGGTTCACCTCAGTAAATGGGTTATGACCCATGTGATAGCATGTGATAGCTAGGAATCTAGTATTTTGCTAGTCCAATTATAACTTGGGTGAACTATCCTACTTACAACCTGCGATAAATCACCAGGCAGATATATGATAGCACAGGATCCCTATAGATGCAGTCATACCTTCTGTGATTCTTTGTTGTACGAGAAAAGGGTGGTGGATTGTCCCTTCTCAGGAAGCATTTGGATCCGTAGGGGATGCAAGTAGCTAGTGGCTCTGATATCATATTTGCAAGTCTTGTTTGGACCTTGGCGTTGTTTAGACGCTTTTCGCGTGGATGTTTCACAAGCTTGGAACAATACTCCCGAAAATAAATCAATTAGTTCAAAACAACATTGCGAATCAAAAACGCAGCTGCCATTTGAAATTCAAGCTGTTCCAGGTTCTACCCTGTAGTTTGCAATGGGGCCCAACGGTATATTGATGTTTTAGTTGATTGAGCCTCCAATATTGATAGGGAACTTCCGGATTTTGGTTGACCCGCTTGAGCTGGTGAAAACATGTTACGCTTGTGAAAACCGTTTTTTGTTGGTTGTATAAATCAGCTTTTTGTTGCTTGAATGAATTGACTCGCCAGTATTGATTGGCTCAACCCTGAAAACCTGTTGAGTCAACTGACTCAACCCTCAAAGTCTACGGAAGAAAGGTGCGTGCGCACGTGAAATTTCTGAAGTTGAAACACCAAGTTTCGCGCATGTGTAGAAACAAGGTAGCCAAAAACAACAGCTGTCTGAAGCCATGAAGTCCCCAAAAAAAACTTCAGGGATTAACAAAAAAATGGTGAGGTCTACACCTTGGACGCTTCTGGGTGTGGACCCAGAGGTGCGCGGAGGGCGGGGAGGACTGATGCCAGGGCTATCCTATGGATTCTGTTCAAGAAATGAGGGTTCGATATCGTGTGATTTCGATGCTAACTATGCTCATTTTATTATGGAAAATACAACGAAATTATCATCAACCATTATGGGCTCGGCTATCTCATTTACACACCTATAGCCATTTTTAATAGACAAAGAATGAAGAAGCCTGCTGTTGGCCCAACCCTAGAAACCAAGACCTGGTGCCAAATGATGCAAGATTGAAGGGATAAGGGGTTGATTCTTATACCAGCCGCTTTCCATAATTATCATAATTCATCAGCACCAACATTATTCAGACAACATATAAATATATATGTGTGTGTGCAGAAAAAAACTGGCGACCTCACAGCGACCTCGCCGTAAATGGATAGTTTAGTTGCTCTTCCAAAATATCACTGAATCTTCCATGTAGACATGTGACATGGAAAACCAATCTATCCATAGCCGTAGGTTGATCACTCATGGAATCCATGCTGCAGCCGGTCCCCTCGTCATCCAAACAGGTTGCGTTGCTGGCGCCGGCTACCTCGCGCAGTTGGGAAGTCGGGCCCGGAAGCCCAGTCTGTTCCGCATCGCAGTGAAGTTTGTGGAATGATTGGATAATTTTAAGGGGGAGCTAACCCACGATTTCTTTATGGCAATTTTCAAAACAACATAATACGATTGATGTTTGTTAATAAAAGTTTTGGTTGGCTTCAGGCTTAAAAATTGCCATACTCACGGAGTTATGTCAGGCATGTCAGTGGTCAGAATTAATCCCAGCGGGCCACATAGATTGGGCTTCGGCCCCCCCATTCAGGTCCCAGGCACGCTCCAGAAAACAAACCTGCCAGTGCAAGGTTAGATTACCGGAGGCTACCCCCTTTCTTATCCCACAAGTTTTAATCTTTTTTTGTTTACATTACGTGGATATATCAATATATCTTAAATATGCTTTAACGATCCCATTCAATTCCTATAATATCCCGGGTTGCACCTAAAGCATGGTTTGGTGTCTATCTATAGTTATTATAGTTGTTTTGGAAGCTCAATTGCTGCTCAACATGTATTTGCGATTGCCATTGGGATGATTTAAGCGGAACAGCACGTGGCACAGGCTGTTGTCTGAAATTCTGATTTTTTTGGCGTTTCCTGTAAGTTCCCTTAAAGCGATCTATTGAACTAAACATAGCTTTATTTTTGTTGACTTATAGACATAACATCTATATATATAATATTCAGTTTGAAGTTTGAAGCATCGGATTCTTGGTGTTTTTTACACCCACATATTACAATGTTCTGTTTGTAGATACCCCTGCAATCCCAATGATTCATCTTTCCCCGGTGGCAGAACCAAGTCATTTCATTTTCAGAATGCCACACCAGACCGATGCAACAACCAGGAAATCAATACCACTTTGGAGCCTTGGTTGGGTTGGGCTGGCGCAGGTGCCCGACGGAGTATGATGGGATACATAGTTGCCATGATTTCTCCAACAGCATTTTGCAAACCTGTCAAGGAGTGGGTCATGCAGGTGTAAATGCTGGGAAACGTCATATACATGGAGCATGTGGAGGACGAAAGCTCGCAACAAGGTCCAACTAGCTCAGTACGCCAAGTGCTGGGTTTAAGATGGTTTAAGGTAGATATATCTCTAGATTAGATAGGGTTAAGAACCAAGTTGTATGTCGGGGCATCTTGTAGACACGAGTTGATAGGTCTCGGTGTCCCTATCATGGGTTTCAATCAACACCACTAAGCCGGGCCGTAGAACCCTCTATAACCATAACCGCTGTCTATTACAAGCATCTTAGGAGTCTACAATAAGTGATGTGTGATAAATGTATACTACTTACACTATCGTAGCCTCTTTTTCTGAAAAGTAGCATAGCTAGATATAGCTAGTATTTGTTTTTATCACCTGTAACTTATAATTTATAATCTGTGCGGACAATTCTCGTTATCATCATCTTACAGTAGCTTACCAACCTAGTTATTACAACTAAGTGAGAAGAGTAACCATAGGTTTCCCATGTGTATTGACCACATCCCAACTGGGAGGATTAAGCTCAGCCCAGGCAGCAACGCTGGCGAGTGAGGAAAGCACCACCAGGTGCAGTGTAAACGCGGTGGGATACAATGGGACTATGACACGGATATAACGATATCATTGGGATTATCAGCGATAAATGGTAAGTAATATATATTTGTTTTTTACATGGACTGAATATGTAGTGTTTGTTTTAAAACCCGTTAACGTTTGTTCGTTATATCCTCCATGAAGCCAACAGTTCATCAAGTGAACTGTGCGTCAACTTTGCGTTTTTGTAAGGCTGGGGCCCTCACCTTGTAATGGGTTTACCACCTTCCACTGGCTGAAAATGGGCTATACTAGTAAGTCAAAAACCGTAAGATGAGAGCTTCGAGTGGGAAACTTGTGATAAACGTTTGGAGTTTACGGGTGCCAGGCTTTGTCCACCAGATTTTCCTCAAAATGTGCGTGCTTCAAGACATGGTTTAGGACATCATGGTCCCAGAACCATTGGGTGCATCCAGAGACATGATGCAATGGAGCTATTGTCCGCAAATAGTTGTATCAAATACTTGATATTTGGATACATACTGGTCCCCCAAGACAATCATTGGATACATTTTGGTACCCTCAAGTGAGACTGACCATGGTCTTGGGACCTCCCTTCATTTGGGAATTATCTCGCAATTCGTATTGGTTTTGCCGTGAAAAGATTATAATTTTAATAGCTTCTTCTATTCCATTAAATTCCAAGGGAAGCCTTATTAGTTTTGCCCCCAAGCCATTGTGATTCACACCTCATGCTCTAGCTTTTCATGCACATACTGGCGGTGACTAAATGATTTGGTCTATCCGAATCCCTGGCAGTTTGTCAAAGCATTTCGTGCCGTACGGCTAGCTTTTTTGTCACCTTCTTTACCACCAGACTTGGCCAAGCACCACTCCAATTTTTTGGTAAATTCATGAATGGAATGAATGAATGTTTTCTTGCGTTTAGTGCCAAGATGCTGGTTTCACGGCAAATATTTGCAAATACATAAATATTTATATATATATGCACGTATAGCAGTATATGTACATACCTCCCTCTCTATGAGTCGTTTCAAAACTCTGGATAACATTCCAAGTGAAAATGATTAACCATCATTAACCATCAGAAACATTAGCCACCATTAATCATCATTAAACCAACCAGAAACCAATGATTAAACCACCATTAAACCAACATTAAACCAACATCCAACCAGAAACCATCACTAACCCCTAAAATGTAGATCTTTGGGATAACCTTCACCACTGGAGCCAGGACTTGTGCCTCGGTGGTGCCTGGCTGGACTGGCACCTTCACCGTGAGGCACCGGGCATTGCTCGGGGGCAGTTTTGGGATTATTGTCAGGTTAGTAAAGCAATAATCAACCATCCCCAATTTCAACATAAATTTGGGTGCTCTCAACTCTCAACCATCAATAAGAGGGTGGTTTAAACTTCTTATTGCTTTGCCAACATGTTGTTTTTGATAGCGGGAACGACGGGTTTGTGGTTCCTTCTGGGGATCCTCCAGAGCGATGGGATGTCATCGCCTTGGCAGTTTTCATATCACCAATGCTCAGCACCCGGCTTTCGAGCAGCTGGGTAAAGCGTGTGGACGCTCATCTTTTGACATTGTTTGTTATTTTGGATGAAGTATAACCAATAGCCTAATCATCTGTAATTACTATTTTTTACCTAGTATATAATTGTTTGATATCTGTGGTCACTTTGACGAGAATATTTTTGCCCAACCAGCCGTGGAGGAGTCAGCATCCAAGATTGGCCATGACTCCTGGGGAGATCACCGATGGGATGATGCGTTGTGCTTTTGGATAGCTAACATGGCCTTCCAGGAAAAAACCATCTACAAATTTTATTTTACGTTTTTTTAATGATATACCATTACAAATTCAAACATATTTATTTATATTTTTTGGGCAAAATTGATATGAATTCATTAGTTTGTTTTAAAATAAGATGCCCAAAAAGATCCAAAAGTCTCATGATCATCACCCGCCACCTTGGGACAGTTTGGGGACCCATTTAAGACAACCCAGTTAAACATGTTTTGACCCATCGACCACTAGAAGGGGTATGGCACTTCCTAACATGGCAAGGTGGGAATCTGGGAAATCCCGTGGCATTTTTGCTGGGTGAATGGCAGGAAATCCTCAGTCATAGGGGTACCCCCAAATCATCCATTTTAGTAAGATTTTCTATTATAAACCAAGCATATTGGGCCATACCACTATTTATGAAAACATGTTAATAGGTATGTCCATGAAATAAACCTTCCATGTTGGAGTGCCCCCCATTTTAGGAAACCAAATGGGAAACTCATTGAAAATGGGGCATGTTCCATAGCCACCTTTGATTCCCAGTGGCTACAGACAGACGGCCCCTGGTCACAGGTGTTCCTACTCTGCACTCACCGGCGATGGTTCAGGCGCGATTCCTGGTTAATGTGCTTGGTGTTGATAGGACAATATGCTTAATAACATCCAAAGCAACATGATGGGAATTCACTTTTGGAAAGGCCTGACACAAAACTGAACCTGTTTATAAACGTTCGACTTACCACTGAATAAGTGTTAATGAGAATTGTCGTGTCTACTTCTTTGTGGTGGTGCTCTTTAGGCACGAATGTGAGATAATGTAACATCATCACATCCCAACATTAAAACTGGAATGTTCATGTCTGGTGTTGGGAACCGAGTTTTCTTTGACATGCGATGGAAATGTCTAGTGACACGGCCATCACTTTTCTATCTTGTTGGCGTGACCCCCAATGCTAACTTCATGACGCAACTTTTAAGCCTACCTTTCCGCAAGGAAAGGCTCAGATTCCACACTTCAGGGCTATTCTTACGTTTTTTGGGACTGGGTGCCCAAAACCAATGTATTTACCATCTGGTTATGACTAACATAGCCATGGAAAATCACCATTTTTAAGAACGGTAAACCATCTATTTCTATGGGCCATCTATACCATGGCTATGTTAGTCATAACCAGAGGGTATATCCCATTAAAACCACCATTTTGTTGGTTAAACCCCATTAAACCACCATTAAACCACCATTTTCCTATGGTTTTCCTATGGTTGTTTTGTCAAAGGTTGGTTTTTTGGCCTGGACTTAATGGATCTGTCCTCCTGAGCTCGGACAGGTTGTGCACCAGGTATCTGCAGTGCCGGTGAGGGGCTAAGAAAATGTTGCCCGCGCGTCGTGATCATCAGCCAAACACCCATGGGAAACATGAGCCATTAGGATTTTCTGTATGTATATATATATATATTTGTATATATATGTATATACACATGTATATATATATACACATGTGTATGTATATATATATGTATGTATATGTATCTGTACATATCCGCATATGTACAATAATTATGTATTATTTATTTAATATCTTGTCTTTAGTTCATTTAAGTTAGTTCAACCCATCTCCAAAAACTGGGAAGAGTTTACTTCCCAGTCCTAGCCGTCGTTTTTTTGGTTTACAACACCAATCATGATTAATCTTTTCCATAAACCTGACCGTTTGCTCAATTAGTATTTAACGTTTGCCACTAGGAACGTATATCGAACTGGGGGGCCTTCCTGCAAGTCATTGGCATGTTTCACTTCCAGGCGTTGCCGCTTATATCAAATCCTCAATGTGACTTACAGGTTGGATCCTGGGGTGTTTTTTGGGAACTGCTGGTTCAATCACTAGCTTAGTTTCGGCTTAGTTTTCCTTTTTGCCATTAACAACTGTGTGTTGTGGCCATTGGGACCCAAAATTTTGTTGGTTGCACAATTGAACCACTGCCATGAGTTGATTTGTCATGGGATTCCTTCCTCCGCCTGGCCTAACCTTTCCTTCCATGTTTATCCATTTTTGGCTCACGCAGGCTTAGGGCACAACTTCCTGCCCTGTTTTTCATACATGGCAACTCTCCTGAGCCTCGGCTTCTCCGTTGTCCTCATTAGCTCAGCGAATGCCTTCCAGCTGCTGGACGTAGGAGCTCCACGCACTGGCACCCAGTCGATGTATACCGCCTTTAAGATGCTGGGGTTGAAGCCACGCGACAGCGGATACGACCTCACGGCACGTGATGCTTTGAGTTGCTGAAATCGGTGCTGATTTTTGATTTCTCACTGGGATTAAAATCCACCATAGATATAAAAGGGAGAATCGATGAATATTTGGGGACCATCTTAAGCAAATCCCAGGAACCACTATGTGGATATCTTTTTGGCAATGCTTCTGGCAATCGCTCACTGGATGATGCGCTTGCCACCCTGAGTGGATTTGACGCAGCCATGGATGAACCATACATGCTCCTTTACGAGGAAATCATGGCAGCCTTTCCTGAGGCCAAATTTCTGCTGACGATTTCCGATGCTGAAAGCTGGTTCAACAACTACGTGGACATCATGCATAGCTACCAGCGTGCGCATGCATCACTTACTGACGGCAGGCCCTTTTATCATCAAGATTGTACTGGCATGAGGTCATGGGGGTGCAATTTCGTAGACCATGCCCAGAATCAAACAGAGGCGGACTATGCATCCAGAAAGGAGACGTGCCTGCAAAACTATGAGAGACACATTGAGCGTGTGCAGCAAGTCATTCCGCCCGAGAAGTTGTTGGTCTACAACTGGTCCGATGGTTGGGCCCCTTTGACGCATTTCTTGCATCTTCCAGTGCCAGAAGAAGAGTTTCCAAGAGTGGATGAGGTGAAAATACATCTTGACGTGAGAGGCAAAATCATGGATGTGCTGGGAATGAACGGATGAGAGAAAAAGAATCAATCAGCTGCTGGTCCGAGCGATTTTGACCCATGAAAGCTCACGTAAATCGGAGATAAGGGGAGGCTTTCATTTGAACCATGGGGCATATCCTACTGTCATAGTTTTTTCATGCTATTTTTGTGCTTAAGGGCTACCCAATTTCGCCCCCCCCCCTCATGTGGAGCCTCATAACGACCCAATGTTTGCCAAAGTTGGGACGCGCGCACGATCTATTTAGGTGCATTGTGCGATAGTGGTGGCCAGGGTCAATTAGCGGCAACAGGGGGTTCACTGAAAACATCCGAAAGCATCGGACATCTGATTGGTGGTTTGGAACATTTTCCATTTTTCCATATATTGGGAATAATCATCCCAACTGACATTGTCATGACCACAAAACTGAAAAGTTGCCTTTGCTCCATGTCCATTAAAAGAAAGGTAAAACAACCGACATGTTCTGGTTAAAATCCTCATTTTAATTGATTAAAAACATTTCAAAAACAAACAAAAAACTTGAAGCAAAAACATATTGTCATTTTGCTATTATGAGTTCGAACAAGATTGTTATTATTTAATATTATTTTGCTAGTTTCCCATAGTTTCCCCTTTTCAATGGTTAAATTCACCCTTTTTTTTTACATGAGCCATTAGGATTTTCTGTATGTAACAATGTGTATATATATATATATGTATGTGTGTAATTATATGTATCTGTACATATCCGCATATGTATAATAATTATGTATCATGTATTTAATATCTTGTCTTTAGTTCGTTTGAGTTAGTTCAACCCATCCCCCAAAACTGGGAAGAGTTTACTTCCCAGTCCTAGCCGTCGTTTTTTTGGTTTACAACACCAATCATGATTAATCTTTGCCATAAACCTGACCGTTTGCTCAATTAGTACATAACGTTTGCCACTAGGATCGTGTATCGAACTGGGGGGCCTTCCTGCAAGTCATTGGCATGTTTCACTTCCAGGCGTTGCCGCTTATATCAAATCCTCAATGTGACTTACAGGTTGGATCCTGGGGTGTTTTTGGGAACTGCTGGTTCAATCACTAGCTTAGTTTCAGCTCAGTTTTCCTTTTTGCCATTATCAACTGTGTGTTGTGGCCTTTGGGGCCCAAAATTTTGTTGGTTGCACAATTGAACCACTGCCATGAGTTGATTTGTCATGGGATTCCTTCCTCCGCCTACCCTTTCCTTCCATTTTTATCCATTTTTGGCTCACGCAGGCTTAGGGCACAACTTCCTGCCCTGTTTTTCATACATGGCAACTCTCCTGAGCCTCGGCTTCTCCGTTGTCCTCATTAGCTCAGCGAATGCCTTCCAGCTGCTGGACGTCGGAGCTCCACGCACTGGCACCCAGTCGATGTATGCCGCCTTTAAGATGCTGGGGTTGAAGCCACGCCACAGCGGATACGACCTCACGTCACGTGATGCTTTGAGTTGCTGAAATCGGTGCTGATTTTTGATTTCTGACTGGGATTAAAATCCACCATAGATATATATATATAGATATAAAAGGGAGAATCGATGAATATTTGGGGACCATCTTAAGCAAATCCCAGGAACCACTATGTGGATATCTTTTTGGCAATGCTTCTGGCAATCGCTCACTGGATGATGCGCTTGCCACCCTGAGTGGATTTGACGCAGCCATGGATGAACCATACATGCTCCTTTACGAGGAAATCATGGCAGCCTTTCCTGAGGCCAAATTTCTGCTGACGATTTCCGATGCTGAAAGCTGGTTCAACAACTACGTGGACCTCGAGCATCGCTACCAGCGTGCGCATGAATCACCTACTGACGGCAGGCCCTTTTATCATCAAAATTGTACTGGCATGAGGTCATGGGGGTGCCATTTCGTATACCATGCCCAGAATCAAACAGAGGCGGACTATGCATCCAGAAAGGAGACGTGCCTGCAAAACTATGAGAGACACATTGAGCGTGTGCAGCAAGTCATTCCGCCCGAGAAGTTGTTGGTCTACAACTGGTCCGATGGTTGGGCCCCTTTGACGCATTTCTTGCATCTTCCAGTGCCAGAAGAAGAGTTTCCAAAAGTGGATGAGGTGAAAATACATCTTGACGTCAGAGGCAAAATCATGGATGCGCTGGGAATGAACGGATGAGAGAAAAAGAATCAATCAGCTGCTGGTTCGAGCGATTTTGACCCATGAAAGCTCACGTAAATCGGAGATAAGGGGAGGCTTTCATTTGAACCATGGGGCATATCCTACTGTCATAGTTTTTTCATGCTATTTTTGTGCTTAAGGGCTACCCAATTTCGCCCCCCCCCCTCATGTGGAGCCTCATAACGACCCAATGTTTGCCAAAGTTGGGACGCGCGCACGATCTATTTAGGTGCATTGTGCGATAGTGGTGGCCAGGGTCAATTAGCGGCAACAGGGGGTTCACTGAAAACATCCGAAAGCATCGGACATCTGATTGATGGTTTGGAACATTTTCCATTTTTCCATATATTGGGAATAATCATCCCAACTGACATTGTCATGACCACAAAACTGAAAAGTTGCCTTTGCTCCATGTCCATTAAAAGAAAGGTAAAACAACCGACATGTTCTGGTTAAAATCCTCATTTTATTGATTAAAAACAGTTCAAAAACAAACAAAAAAACTTGAAGCAAAAACATATTGTCATTTTGCTATTATGAGTTCGAACAAGATTGTTATTATTTAATATTATTTTGCTAGTTTCCCATAGTTTCCCCTTTTCAATGGTTAAATTCACCTTTTTTTTACATGAGCCATTAGGATTTTCTGTATGTAACAATGTATATATATATATGTGTGTGTGTAATTATATGTATCTGTACATATCCGCATATGTATAATGATTATGTATCATGTATTTAATATCTTGTCTTTAGTTCATTTGAGTTAGTTCAACCCATCCCCAAAAACTGGGAAGAGTTTACTTCCCAGTCCTACGGTGGGTGGAAGAAATCCTGCACCACCTCTATAAGCTTACATTTGCTAATGCATAACTTGTACCCCCGCACCCCCAAGCTCAATGTTGAAAGACATGTTAACAGGTGGTGCAGGATTTCCGTCACTCGCACAAATCCATTTTGATCACTGTGTCGTCACACAATAATAAATTAGGAGCGCGAGGTTTCAAGTGTGGGCCTTTGAAAGTGGTGCAGGATTTCTTCCATCAACAGTACTGAAATTTTATGTCCCTGGGTGAAGAACTGCAAAGAAGCAGTGGGCAGAAGCTGAAGGATGTTTTGGCCATTAAGCAGTAGCCGGTCAGATCAGTAATGTTTGAATTAAAGGTCATGGAGCCTGCTGCATTTAAATTTGACTATATTGCAACACAAGCTGGGCAAAGCAGCGCTGGCATGCCAGAAAATGGTTGCCGGACCAGGAGGAGGGAGGAAGCAGAATCCTTTTCAAAGAAGCTCATGAAAGTGACCAGTGTTGCGTGGCAGCCCCACGCAACACTACACGCAACACTACACGTTACACTACACGCAACACTACACGCTACACTACACGCAACACTACCGAACTGCTGGCAAGGGGAGCATTTTGGAGCTTCGATGCTTTTAAGGAATGAAATGAAAATACAAGACGATTTTTCTGTCCTGACCCGAAATGCTGCCCCTGGCAGCATTTCGGCCGTGTTGCGTGTAGTGTAGCGTGTAGTGTTGCGTGTAGTATAGCGTGGGTGTTGCGGGTGGTTTGCAGTGTTGCGTGCGGCGGCTGCCATGTAGCTTATTTTGCCTCGTGCTCAGCTGTGTGCAGGTGAAGGGTGAAGCACACTGGGGGAACTATGAGAAGAACCGACGATGGAATTGATCCCCTGGAAGTAGCTGACGGCCGAAAGAAATTTGCAAGACCAAATATACAAGAATTCCTTTTTTCTTGGTACTGAAATTTTATGTCCCTGGGTGAAGAACTGCAAAGAAGCAGTGGGCAGAAGCTGAAGGATGTTTTGGCCATTATGCAGTAGCCGGTCAGATCAGTAATGTTTGAATTAAGAGTCATGGAGCCTGCTGCATTTAAATTTGACTATATTGCAACACAAGCTGGGCAAAGCAGCGCTGGCATGCCAGAAAATGGTTGCCGGACCAGGAGGAGGGAGGAAGCAGAATCCTTTTCAAAGAAGCTCATGAAAGTGACCAGTGTTGCGTGGCAGCCCCACGCAACACTACACGCTACAGTACACGCAACACTACACGCTACACTACACGCAACACTACCGAACTGCTGGCAGGGGCAGCATTTTGGAGCTTTGATGCTTCTAAGGAATGAAATCAAAATACAAGACGATTTTTTCTGTTCTGACCCGAAATGCTGCCCCTGGCAGCATTTCTCAGGGTTGCGTGTAGTGTTGCGTGTAGTGTAGCGTGGGTGTTGCGGGTGGTTTGCAGTGTTGCGTGCAGCGGCTGCCATGTAGCTTATTTTGCCTCGTGCTCAGCTGTGTGCAGGTGAAGGGTGAAGCACACTGGGGGAACTATGGGAAGAACCGACGATGGAATTGATCCCCTGGAAGTAGCTGACGGCGGGAAGAAATTTGCAAGACCAAATATACAAGAATTCCTTTTTTTCTTAGTACTGAAATTTTATGTCTCTGGGTGAAGAACTGGAAAGAAGCAGTGGCCAGAAGCTGAAGGATGTTTTGGGCATTATGCAGTAGCCGGTCAGATCAGTAATGTTTGAATTAAAGGTCATGGAGCCTGCTGCATTTAAATTTGACTATATTGCAACACAAGCTGGGCAAAGCAGCGCTGGCATGCCAGAAAATGGTTGCCGGACCAGGAGGAGGGAGGAAGCAGAATCCTTTTCAAAGAAGCTCATGAAAGTGACCAGTGTTGCGTGGCAGCCCCACGCAACACTACACGCTACAGTACACGCAACACTACACGCAACACTACCGAACTGCTGGCAGGGGCAGCATTTTGGAGCTTTGATGCTTTTAAGGAATGAAATGAAAATACAAGACGATTTTTTTCTGTTCTGAGGCAGTGTTGCGGGTAGTGTAGCATGTAGTGTTGCGTGTAGTATAGCGTGGGTGTTGCGGGTGGTTTGCAGTGTTGCGTGCGGCGGCTGCCATGTAGCTTATTTTGCCTCGTGCTCAGCTGTGTGCAGGTGAAGGGTGAAGCACACTGGGGGAACTATGAGAAGAACCGACGATGGAATTGATCCCCTGGAAGTAGCTGACGGCGGGGAAGAAATTTGCAAGACCAAATATACAAGAATTCCTTTTCTTCGTACTGAAATTTTATGTCCCTGGGTGAAGAACTGCAAAGAAGCAGTGGGCAGAAGCTGAAGGATGTTTTGGCCATTATGCAGTAGCCGGTCAGATCAGTAATGTTTGAATTAAAAGCCATGGAGCCTGCTGCATTTAAATTTGACTATATTGCAACACAAGCTGGGCAAAGCAGCGCTGGCATGCCAGAAAATGGTTGCCGGACCAGGAGGAGGGAGGAAGCAGAATCCTTTTCAAAGAAGCTCATGAAAGTGACCAGTGTTGCGTGGCAGCCCCACGCAACACTACACGCTACACTACACGCAACACTACACGCTACACTGCACGCTACACTGCACGCAACACTATCGAACTGCTGGCAGGGGCAGCATTTTGGAGCTTTGAGGCTTTTAAGGAATGAAATGAAAATACCTGACCCGAAACGCTGCCCCTGGCAGCATTTCGGCAGTGTTGCGTGTAGTGTAGCGTGTAGTGTTGCGTGTAGTGTAGCGTGTAGTGTTGCGGGTGGTTTGCAGTGTTGCGTGCGGCGGCTGCCATGTAGCTTATTTTGCCTCGTGCTCAGCTGTGTGCAGGTGAAGGGTGGAGCACACTGGGGGAACTATGAGAAGAACCGACGATGGAATTGATCCCCTGGAAGTAGCTGACGGCGGGAAGAAATTTGCAAGACCAAATATACAAGAATCCCTTTTTTCCCCACCTGCCAGGTGAGGGTTGTTAGATTTTATGTCAGTTGCCTCCTCCTGCCTCGTCCTCCTCCTCCTCCTCCTCTCCTCCTCTCCTCTTCGTCCTCCTCGTCCTCGTCGTCCTCCTCGTCCAACTGCGACCCGCGATCCACAGTGTTCTCTGTCGGACCTCAACCACGACCATCCACGCCCAGTGTGCCCTGCCGGACCTCAACCACGACCATCCACGCCCAGTGTTCCCTGCCGGACCTCAACCGCGAGTATCCGGGCCCAGTGTTCCCTGCCGGACCTGAACCACGACCATCCACGCCCAGTGTTCCCTGCCGGACCTCAACCGCGAGGATCCATGCCAAGTGTTCCCTGCCGGACCTCAACCGCGAGTATCCACGCCAAGTGTTCCCTGCCGGACCTCATGTAGGAAGATATGGGACAAAGAATGTGCAGAAGAAAGTTAGAAAGAATGTCAGAAAGAATGTCAGAAGATATGCCAGAAGATATGCCAGATAGAATGCCAAATAGATTGCCAGATAGAATGCCAGAAAGAATGCCAGAAGATATGTCCCATATAGAATGCCGAGATATGTCAGTAAATGTCGCAGATATGCCAGATAGAATTGCATCAGATTTGGGCAGATTAGATTGCCAGATAGAATGCCAGAAAGAATGCCAGAAGATATGTCAGAATATATGCCAGAAGATATGCCAGATAGAATGCCAGATAATATGCCAGAAGATATGCCAGATAGAATGCCAGATAGAATGCCAGAAGATTTGCCAGATAGAATGCCAGAAAATATGCCAGAAGATATGCCAGATAGAAATGCCAGAAGATATGCCAGAAGATATGTCAGAATATATGCCAGAAGATATGTCAGATAGAATGCCAGAAGATATGTCAGAATATATGCCAGAAGATATGCCATATGCCAGAGAATGCCAGAAGATTTGCCAGATAGAATAGATATGCCAGAAGATATGCCAGATAGAATATGCCAGAAGATATGCCAGATAGAATGCCAGATAGAATGCCAGAAGATATGTCAGATATGCCAGATAGAATGCCAGAAGATATGTCAGATAGAATGCCAGATAGATGCCAGATGAATGCCAGATATGTCAGATAGAATGCCAGAAGATATGCCAGATCAGAGAGATAGAATGCCAGAAGATATGTCAGATAGATAGAATGCCAGAAGATATGCCAGATAGAATGCCAGAAGATTTGCCAGATAGAATGCCAGATGCCAGATATGCCAGAAGATATGCCAGATAGAATGCCAGATAGAATGCCAGAAGATATGTCAGATAGAATGCCAGAAGATTTGCCAGTAAGAAAATCTATAAATGTCATGGTGGGGATCACACGAAGTAAAGTAATTTTCTTAGTACTGAAATTTTATGTCTCTGGGTGAAGAACTGGAAAGAAGCAGTGGGCAGAAGCTGAAGGATGTTTTGGCCATTATGCAGTAGCCGGTCAGATCAGTAATGTTTGAATTAAGAGTCATGGAGCCTGCTGCATTTAAATTTGACTATATTGCAACACAAGCTGGGCAAAGCAGCGCTGGCATGCCAGAAAATGGTTGCCGGACCAGGAGGAGGGAGGAAGCAGAATCCTTTTCAAAGAAGCTCATGAAAGTGGCCAGTGTTGCGTGGGGCTACACGCTACACTACACGCAACACTACATGCTACACTACACGCAACACTACCGAACTGCTGGCAAGGGCAGCATTTTGGAGCTTTGATGCTTTTAAGGAATGAAATGAAAATACAAGACGATTTTTCTGTCCTGACCCGAAAAATGCTGCCCCTGGCAGCATTTCGGCAAGTGTTGCGTGTAGTGTAGCACGTAGTGTTGCGTGTAGTGTAGCGTGGGTGTTGCGGGTGGTTTGCAGTGTTGCGTGCGGCGGCTGCCATGTAGCTTTTTTTGCCTCGTGCTCAGCTGTGTGCAGGTGAAGGGTGAAGCACACTGGGGGAACTATGAGAAGAACCGACGATGGAATTGATCCCCTGGAAGTAGCTGACGGCGGGAAGAAATTTGCATGACCAAATATAATTACAAGACTTCCTTTTTTTCTTCGCATTATGCAGTAGCCGGTCAGATCAGTAATGTTTGAATTAAAAGTCATGTAGCCTGCTGCATTTAAATTTGACTATATTGCAACACAAGCTGGGCAAAGCGGCGCTGGCATGCCAGAAAATGGTTGCCGGACCAGGAGGAGGGAGGAAGCAGAATCCTTTTCAAAGAAGCTCATGAAAGTGACCAGTGTTGCGTGGCAGCCCCACGCAACACTACACGCTAGACTACACGCAACACTACATGCTACACTACACGCAACACTACCGAACTGCTGGCAGGGGCAGCATTTTGGAGCTTTGATGCTTTTAAGGAATGAAATGAAAATACAAGACGATTTTTCTGTCCTGACCCGAAATGCTGCCCCTTGCAGCATTTCGGCAGTGTTGCGTGTAGTGTAGCATGTAGTGTTGCGTGTAGTGTAGCGTGGGGTGTTGCGTGCGGCGGCTGCCATGTAGCTTATTTTGCCTCGTGCTCAGCTGTGTGCAGGTGAAGGGTGAAGCACACTGGGGGAACTATGAGAAGAACCGACGATGGAATTGATCCCCTGGAAGTAGCTGACGGCGGGAAGAAATTTGCAAGACCAAATATAATTACCAGTAGTCCGCACAAGGCGGTGGCGGAAGTTTCAAAAATAGGAAACCTATAGGAGAAGTTGGTTGTTGTGAATCAGGGATGGCAGAGCGAAGCCACTGATTGACCGAAAGGTGGTTGGAGTTGTGTTTGCTGGAATGGCTGCAATGGTTGCAGTGGTCACCTCACCCACAACTGCTGGATGTAGTGTGATGTACTGCAACTGTAGTTGTAGTTGTAGCGTAGTGGAGTTGTAGTTGTGGTGTAATGTAATTAGTGTAGTGTAGTTGCAGTCATATGGTTGTAGCTGTAGTTGTTTTGTAGTTGTAGTTGTTGTTGTTGTTGTTGTAGTTGTAGTTGTTGTGTGGTTGTAGTTGTTGTGTAGTGTAGTTGTAGTAGTAGTAGTAGTTGTTGTTGTTGTTGTAGTTGTTGCAGTTGTAGTTGTAGTTGTAGTAGTTGTTGTTGTTGTTGTACTTGTACTTGTAGTTGTTGTTGTTGTTGTTGTTGTTGTAGCTGTAGCTGTAGCTGTAGCTGTAGTTGTTGTAGTTGTAGTTCTAGTTCTAGTTGTAGTTGTTGTGTAGTTGTAGTTGTAGTTGTAGTAGTAGTTCGTAACATCCAATGTGGCCTATGTCTTGATGCCAAATGATTCGGTGAATGTGCTCAAGTGTTTGGGTACATGTACTAGGAACAATACAATTTGATTGCTGCGTGGTAGGCGTGTTGCTCTTTGACTGCTATTTTATTTGCAGTTTCACCAATAGTTTTTCAGATCAAAGAACCGTGTTCTTACTTTTCAGAATTCGATTTTATTGAATGTGAGTTGCTCAACGTACGTGGTCAACCATTTTTTTTGGGTGGTGGTTTCAGGTTTTCATCTCCCAGTTTGAACTCAGGAGCACGTTTTGCTGTGAATGCTTACTCCAGCCATTGAACCATTTTGGAGTTGGAAAAGATTTTGGAAAGAAAAACTAGTTACATGTGGATTTAGTTTTTACATCACGTCTTCATTGCAGCTGGAAAATGCAGTTGCCTTTCATCAGGCTCATGATGATGGACGCGGGGTGGACACACTGTAATTCCAGCATGGATGATACCTTAATGATTGCTAGAGATGGTAAGTACCCCACATATCATGGTAGGGGCAACATGATTGAAAAATTGGTTCGCACTGTTCATCAGGCAAGATGCCAATACCATGTATGAATTTACGTATGTGAATGAAATGCCATTGCAACATCCAATAACCATGTTTGCTTATTTTGTCAGTTTGGCAGTGAGAAGAAGACAGCAGCAGTCAAGATAGAAAACATAAAATTATGGAATTCATTGTGTCTAGCTCCTCAGTTTTCGTGTGCATACAAAAAAATGGGTGACAAACTAGCCTGTGTAGGGAACAATGCATTCATGCGCACACAGAAATACTACAACACCTCAGGGTTTGGTAGGGAACAATTCCCAGTGCTCTACCTTTTGGGCAGCAACTACAAGAAGAATGCTACTCTTCGGGACAGGGTTTCAACAATATACTAACAAGGATTATGTTAACCAACACGGATGACATGTGCAAGGTTTAATTCACTGCAGTGACTTGCATTCCACACGGCAAAGCCATGCAAGCAGTGCCTCCGAATTTGCGATCATTTCTGTCGTCCAATGTGAAGAAATCTGAGAGAGGATACTGCATTGGTCATGATGCATTGAATGAGTTTTGGACCACTCTTTGCACACAGTCCAATGTATCTGGTTGGAGACGGTTTTCTCGGTTTTGTCAATCAACCGCTCGGCATTTTGAAATTGTTTCGGACCCTGACACAGCGCCAAGTGAAGATGAGGTGCTATACCATGCAGGAGTGGTAGTCATGATTTTGTTTGACCTTCTGGGCATCAGAGTCCAGCCGAGTGAACTGGAAGATTTTTTGCAGAGCACTGTTTCTTCGGACCATGACAGCATGAGTGATTCTGAAATGATGCCATTCACAGATCCGACGGCGGACCACAGTAGTTGTTCTTCCAGTCTTGAAATCACAGACAAAGGGTCTAAAGATTGCAGGATGGTTTCTGGCGGGGAAATGTTGGAGACACCAGAACCCATAAACCGTCAGCAAAAAACTCAGATGCAAAGAGTCTTGCGAAACAATGTGGGTACGACAAGCAACATCAGTGTTGAAGGGGCCCAAGGGGAACTTGATGTGGAGTCTTTGTTGAAACTTCTGAAAGGTAAAGAGCTTGAAATTGCCAAATTGCGTTCTCAGAAACGACAGCTGCAACAGGGATTGCGACGTGCCCATGACAAAATCGCAAAGCAGCAGGAAAACTGGACAAAAGAGGTTGAAGTGTTGAGGAGCCGGAGGGACTTTGACATTGAACGGCGTGATAGCACATGGGTTGATTCTGAGAAAAAGTGGAGCTGGATTACTCCCTTGGGCCAAGCAAATGTTGCGGCAACTTGTTCAGAACATCATCCGTTTTTGTGTTACAAGTTCTGTTCCTATGTGTGCATTTTTTGGGGGGAGGGTCAGCATTTTGGTTCCCTTTTTGAGTAGTTTATCCATATGGTAGTTGTTGGTTTGAAGGGTAACTTTCCTAATCTCTGTGCAGCTGATATAGGTACGGCGGAATATGAGCAACATATCCCAAAGAGATTTTGGCAAGGTCATTTGCGAAGATGTTGCACAGCAAACAGTGTCAAGATGCGAGATGCGTTGCGGAGCGAGTTTGATTGCAGGAGCCCGGAATCATTTTGATGTGATGGTTTCACAGGTCTTTGATGAGAGGAACAGTGGTTTCTCAATTTGCTTCCACTCATATAGACAGGATGCTACCAATGGTCGTCGCAAAGTTTGTGCAATGGAGTTGGATTCCGCATACATTTCCAATGTTTCTCCAGAAGAATCAGAACATTTGAGATGGGAAGATTTCTTTCGGTTGAAGAGATTGGCAGATTTGATGCCAGTCGGGGACGAGACAGGCATTGGATGTGTTGGAATCACTTTGCGGGGATTTGATTCGTTAGCATGCCCCTCTTGGAGAGCTGTGAAGGAAAAGCAAGAAACACTTTCAGAGTTCCTTTGTCTAATTACCCAGGGTTCTTGCTTAAGTTCTCTTGTTTCTCCTTACTTTGCCAATCACTATGAATTTGATTGTTATGCTGCATGGTTGTGTTTACAATAACATCATGAGTAACCACAACAGCAATATGTCAGACACCACACTCAGGTATGCCACGCTGCTGACAGACCATGTTTACATGGCGACGACTGACGGGGGTGCAAATGAACAGCTGGCGCGTAGATTGATTGCAGCTGAAATCATGGACTGCCCAAACATTTACTATTTTCAACAAGACTGTTTGGAGCATGCGCCACACTTGGTAGTCATGTCAAGTTTGCTTCTCGTCGATGAGTTTCTGGAAGGGTTTACGAATTGGAAATATTGGTCCTCTTTAGCCATGTTTTCACACACTTGTCGAGATCAAGCACGTTCACTGTATGAATCCTACTCGAACAAATTTGGGGCAAAGAGAGCAAAAGAGGCAGTGAAGACTCTTTTCCCACGTCCTGTATCGCAAAGATGGGGTCGAATTCAAGAGCTGGAAGATCGGATTATTAATGCTGGATTCTCTGAATTGGCTGCTTGCGTGTCAGAAGTGTTGACGCGCAAGTGGGTTGATGCCAATGAACTTTCTGGATCTTTGATGGCTTGCAAAGCTGAAGCTTGGAGTGGCGCTGTATCTGTCACAGCAACCATTCGGCATGCCAAAGTGACAGCCGCCAGTGGTTCTGCCAAACCAGCAGGAGAAGGTGATGATACTTCCAAAAAGAGACAGAAACAGAAACAGCCAGCAAATCCGAATGAACTCAGCATTGAAGAGACCAAAGAATTCACTATCAAAATGGGCAAGTGGAGGGCCCGCACTTTAGAAGCCATTGGGGATCAGATGTGGGGCATGGTTATTGCAGTCATGAACCGTACTCGGTCACCGCTCATTCACATATCGAATGTGTTGAAGCAGAAACATTCCCTGCAAACCTGTGTTGAGAAAGGGGGGCCATTGGCCCAGCTTGTCTACGGAAAAGCAGCACTGATCTTAGAGGAGTTCAGTGATACTTTGCGATCATTGCGAGCTTCGGTTGCATGATCAATGGTTTGTATGTTGTATGACGTTTGCAACGGTAACGTCGGTAACGTTTGTAATTATGTCTAGTGTTGGGAAACTTGGGGGATTCCACATTCCATTTGCAAATCTCGCCACTTGGGCTTGCGTTGAAAGAAACATCGGGGCAGTTACTAGTAGAATATTGTTCAATGAAAAATGAACATATGCTAAACCTGTCAAGACATTAGGTTTTTGCGAGATCCACCAAGGTCGACTGCATGCAGAAATTTAGGCATAATATAATGTTTTGTTTCATTGTTTGTTTGGACTCCTGGACCAATCAACGATCAAACACTTGATATTTGCTGAGCTTTCATGTATGTCAGGTCATTGATTTTTTCTGAAGAAGATGCATTGGTTTTATCTGCGCTGGGACTGGAAATTGTGTTTGGGTCTGTCAGTCAGTGTCAATGTTTGTGTTATTGAAATGAATTGAAACTGGATTAGATTTGCAAAGGGGCATATGATTCTTTGATCATGAAGGAGCAATGCAGCAGCATATCATCATTTTCATCATCAAGTTGGGGTCGTATCAGTCTTCTTTGATTTATTTTGATGTCATAGATGGTTTAATTTCAATTGGGGCAGTTGTGACAATGGTGATTGATTGTTTGCTTGTTAGCCTGCTAGCTTGTTGGTAACCACAACCAACTGTTTTCAATTTTTCTGTAGTCATGTAGCCATTCATTGAAATGGCGAATGATGAGATTCATTTTGTTGCGCTGCCACATTGCAGTCGCCTGTGAGAGTCGCAGAGTCACAGGATAAGGATTACCATTTTGCTTCCAGTTTTCTTCGGGCCGTCGCCGGGTCGCCCAGGAATTTCTTCGCAGTGGAATGCAGTGATTCCTGAGACTGTCAGCGACGATGACCGTCGATTTCTGTGTGTGGTGGCTGGTAGAATGCTTTTACACAATGCTTCTGGTTTTGAGCGCCGTGTTGTGTGGCCCCTAACCCAATTTCCTATGAAGCTGTTGCTTCTGGTCAGAGCCCCGGCAGATGTCTTCTGCATTGTTCGGCGCAGGGTTGCTGAAGAAATCATCGGAACAGATGACAAGGAATTGGAAATCAATGCCAAGAAAATCAAGCACAGATTCAGAAAGAGTCTTCGAATAGCTGCTAGTGATGGGGTACTTCCATCCCGTCTTTTTTGGCTGGTTAAAGGTATTGGAATCATGATGAAGAGTGATGTGCGTGAAAACGAAAGGCTGAACAAGATGCAAGGGTTGGTTGCAGAGAGGTGTCCATCCGCTTCAGTAGATCTACAGAGCTCCAGGTTGCAATTGAAGTACCTTCTTGGGGAATCAGGGGAAGGGGCTGGGCATGCAGCATCGCATAGATGGTCCCAATTCAGACCAGTTGCTGAGAAAGTGAGACAGCTTTGCTTGCAATCTTGGGAGGGTCTCATTGATGTCCAGTCAGAGCCAACAAGATTTGCTCCTTCAACCAAAGCCACAAACTGTGTTGCGCCCACAAGGGCATTGTATTTGAACAGCGTCATGAATCCTCATGTTCACTGCCATTCTGTCAGCCATGCTTGGGCTGCCAGCTACAACATGATTGTCCACAGGACTCTGCTTGAACGGAAACAAAGCGAGACTGCCTTGGGGTCTCTTTTTCCGACAGTGATTAGCATTGCTACACGGTTGAAGGGCGAACGGTCATCCACTTTCCGTTTCTTTGTCTCAGCTGAACTTGTTCGCAGGAAACATAGACTTCTGGAAGTGCAATGGGACAGAGCTTCAAACAGGATTCAGTGGTCATGCTTGAAAGGGTTTAAAGCCTTGTTGATCCTCATCAAAGAAGAGTTCGACAGAGTGCGCCAGGGGCACGTGATTGCGATCATGCATGCAGAGGTAAAGTCTTTTGGCACGTTGGATGGTTCGGTGAATTGTGCAACCCTGGGGAAAGTTCAAAACATTGTCAAATTGGAACCTCCCTGCACAAATCTCATTGAGAAGTGCGGCCACGAGGCAAAGGATGCACACGAAAAGAGTAGCCACACTGACATTCCGAAATCCACTCCACCCAAATCTGCATCAGTTTCTTCAGAAGGCCAAGAAGTACAACAAATGGGTTTGAATTTGCTGGTCCAAGAAGCAGAACTTGATGAACAAAACGGAGAACATGAACATGAAAATATCGAACAGGGGGATGCGGTTGAGGATGACTTTCAACACTACTTGGCCAAGGGTTTGGATACATGTCAGATTCAGTATGAAGATGATGAAATGCTGTCTAATCTCGCAGAACGGAAGTTTAAAGGCCAAACCAGTGAAGACCTCGTCAATTCATATGAAAAAGCCGTGGCAATTCAAACCATTGAGAAAACGGGCATTGATTCAGTGGAGCAACAAGCTGCTATTGAGCACGTGCAACAATCATCTATGATTGATCCACTGGGTGCAGCTTTTGAGGTTGCTTTGGCAACGGCTCAGGGGGTTGATTCAGTTTCAGAAGAAGCCCGGGCTAAGTTGTCTGTGGACACAGGCGAAACCCAAACCGGTTTCTTGCATTGCATTTGGTTTGTTGGGTTGTTCGGTCAGTTTTAGAATCTGAAGGAACATTGAACAATGTTTCATCTGTTAACACTGTTGGGCCCCTGGGTTCTGAGCTCGTTTCAGGTTAGGTACCCTGCCCCAGCTTTTGAAACATAGAGAGACGAGAGATGTAGAGGAGAGACGGAGAGACAGCAATAAATACTGTGACATATTAGGTGCATGGTCAACGAGCAAGATAAGTTTGACTTTGAACATGTGAGCTGGTAACAGTCACTGCAGCTAGATCTAGTGTACAGTACAGAATTATATACAACAATTTATATTGATTCCTAATTCCTCTTGTAGTGAAGTGGGGATGTCTCAAAATAGGGATGCTCGAAACCTATTCTTTTTGGTTAAAAACAAACATTTTCGAGCATCGCTATTTTGAGACATTCCCAAGTATTGATGAAAATAAATGACTGGACACTGGACTGCCACGTAGTGCAACCCAATCCGATGTTCCAGTTGTGAAATCATCGTAATTCTTTCCAGAATGTTTGTCAGCACACGTACGATAGGCAAGTTAACCAAGCCACTCCAGTGCTGTTTCAAGGTGTATTTTTTATCCCTTTATGCTTTATGCCTTTATACTATACTACTATGCTACTATACTTGTTTCAACTCATACTATACTTGTTTCTCACACGCATCACTTTGACCTTAAACTCAACCTTTTGGGAAACTTGCGTATTCATTTGAACATTTGAACTTTTGTTTGGGGTTCTAGATTCTAGATTGTAGTCTGCAGTTGCCGCTGGCAGTTGCCAATGGCAATGGTACATGCATGTACAGGCAGTGGCACATGCTTTACTCAGCAAACACCTCGCCTCACTTGACAACATCCGGTCAAAACATCCCGTCACTATACGTAGATCAGATTACAGTCTTTGGGTATTGAACTTTGAAAACTGAAGCCAATCTTCACTATAACCCTTGTGATTTGTGACACTGCAACTGCGTTGCACAGCCCAGCTAAGGATTCGAAGATCTTCTTTTGCCTGCGCACTTGGATGTCGACAAGAGGACGTCCCCATATGAGATATGGGTTGGGCGGTGTTCAGAAGCACTCCGTTTACTGTTGATGCAGAGGGACCATTGTGAACCAGATGGTGATTTTAATGGCGTGTCATTGGTTTCCTATCAGCAGAACCCTTCTGCTGGCAGCCCTTGCCAACGAAGAGTGGAAATCATCAATTGGCAAAACAAGAGCAAGTCTGTCCAACCTTCTTGTGAAACAGGTCGAGTAATCAGCATGGATGCAGACAATCGACTGAAGGTGCCTGTGAATGTTGGCGCATTCAAGGACCCAATTGATTTCCGATCACGTCATCCCAACATCATTTGGAGAGATACCGGTGTCAAAGTTGTGAAAGCACAGTGGAAGAGGGACCAACAACAATCAACTATGCCCAAGCACATGTTGATGGTTTTGGACATGTTCCGTGAAGCTGAGGGTGACAGTCGTCAACCCACGAATGACCCATGCATTGTTTGCAATGAAGTCGACAGCAAACAACTTCCCATACGCAAGGCTGTCAGATGCTGCTTGTGCATGCTATCCTCCCATCAGCATTGCGTTGCTAGCTTGCAGGGAATGTTGAAAGAGGCATTGAAATCGGCAGTGCAAGTGAAAGCAAGACCGGCTGGTGCAGACAACCAGTCATTGTCATCGTCGTCATCTTCATTCGGTCCGCAGCCGTCTCTTTTGCCACTGAAGCTTCCCGAAAGCTTTCGTTTGCCAGATTGCTTCGCACCGACAAGGCGCGATGTGGGATGTGGGTGATGCCAGATGTCAGTTATGAGTGTCAGACTGTCAGATGTCAGTTTTGAGTTTTGAGTGACAGTGACACTCATTGAGGTTAGTCAAGCATCAACACATGATCGAGTTGAATTTGGTTAGTTTTCAAGTCCTTTTCTTTACGTGTTTTTAATTACAATTTTCAACTTCGACTCAGACTAATGTTGTTGTTTAATAAACTGATTGGGTACTGGGTGCTAGTAGTCTAGACCCCGCTGACCACTAACTTGTAGACAGTGTTTCATCATCACCAGGGAGGCTTGAAGTCTTGGGCTGGACATGTGGTTGATTCTTGTCTCACATCACACACCCTGTCCTTGTATTTTTCCTGTTGGTTTGCATTGGTTTGCCACTCCCTAAAACGGTGAAAACACGCAAAACGGGTTCCTTTTTGGCACTTTTTCTTTTCTATTGCTTGGGTTCTTTGTTGAGGTGGCGAGCCAATAGGAAAAGGGTTACCTTTCCTTTAACTTTGTTAGAGAAACATATCAACTTCATGACTGCAAGATTCAAGTTTAAAAACATTAATACATCAATTTTCCTGGGTCCGACGTGACATGGTGAGTGGCAAACCCTGGCATAGTGTTAGTGTTAGGCTTCATGGCTTGTGAGGAAATGCATCTTGCACGATATTGAAATATCGCTGTATGTACTGAAATATCGCTGCAAGACTGGACATAGTGCAGTGTTTCTTCCGGAAGAGTTATCACATACCACCCCACCCAACCTACAACACCAGTCTTTTTTATATTGAAATATCGATCTCATTTCATAAACTTTTCAGAACATAAAGTTGTCAAAGCTTCTGACCAGGCTGTGTTTGTGCTGTTCTACATGGACGTGCTGTCACCGCAGTTCGGTTGCAGAGGCTGTAGTTGGGCTTGGCATTTTTTGAGGACACTTTGTTGGTTTTTGAGAAAAACCGGTCAAAGGAACCAAACCACTTATATGTGCAATAAAGTAATAAAGTAATATGTAAAATCATGATTTCCACATTGTTCCAAACATCACGTAAGAACCAAATACTTTTTGTGTGTCGGTTTGCAAAAGCCAGGTGACCAGATGGCCAAATGGCGGTAGTGTGAGAAACAATCAGTGACCTAGTATGCGGTTCGTAGATAATCTCAACATTGGATGGATTAGCCCAGCCTGACAGAGCCTAAATAACGAGTAGCCATGATATATCAGGGGCGTGACTTCATGGTTGCCTTGTTTTGCCATGTCTTCTTTAAAATCTTCGTGTTTGCCGCTTGCAGTCTGGGGCATCTATGGCGACATCATCATCTACAAAGCGTGCAATGCCTCAGTGATGTCCTGAAGGCCGGCATGGTAGGGAAATGGTCAGTGCGCCCAAAAACCCACAGGTTTCTGACCTGGATGGAAAAGCCAAGATTATCTTACAAAGCCTGGGTTTTTAAAACTAGAGGGCTTCAAAGGGCTTTTGTCATGCATTGTTTTGCATCATGAGTGTTATGAGTCATGATACATGGTTCTTGACAGAACCAATCATAGCAGTGCTTTGGTGTGTTTCTGATTTTTGTTAGTTTCTATACATGACATGTATTTGTGGCTGTGTGTTTGACTGTTTGGCTAAGATGATGCTAGCCAGTATATGTTGGTTCCCAAAGATACTGGAAAGCTAAACTAAACTCGCCGAAATCACGTGTGCCTGGACAGGAAGGCAGATTGCTGTCGAGTGTGACCAGGCTGGGCAATGGCCGGGTGTTTTCGAATGTACCTAATGACTTATGACTAGTGACGACTACTGACTATAATCGCATGACTTTCACATGTAACAATCACTTGTCACTTGTCACTCACCACCACCATACCACAAAGAAGGCTATTTGAATTTGAATTAATTTTCTTTTGGCTTACCTTACCTGACCTTATCCCAAACCTTAATTCTGATTGGCTGCAGAAGATTCACTTTGTTTTTGGAAGGTTTGAGCCTGGACCCTGCTCTTTGCCTTTGGGAGGCTCTGGCATGTTTCAGGTGATTTGGTATGTTTATATTTAGTCCTTTAGTTAAGATTGCTGGAATTTTGAACTTGAATTGCCAGATTACTATGATATTGGTTTATTAAATATACCTGCCAAAAGCGTGTCAATTGAGGCCTTCCATGGCCCAACTAGGCCGCAAAATTCCTCAAGTTGGCTCCATCAAAGCCTCAAGTTAGGAGATTCCAGCCAGGTATATTAAATATATCTGCCAAAAGCGGCTCAACTGAGGCCTTCCATGGCCCAGCCAGGCCTCCAAACTCCTCAAGTTGGCTCCATCAAAGCCTCAAGTTAGGAGATTCCGGCCAGGTATATTAAATATACCTGCCAAAAACGGCTCAACTGAGGCCTTCCATGGCCCAGCTAGGCCTCCAAACTCCTCAAGTTGGCTCCATCAAAGCCTCAAGTTAGGAGATTCCGGCCAGGTATATTAAATATACCTGCCAAAAACGGCTCAACTGAAGTCTTCCAGAGGGTATGTTTCTGTTTCCATTTGCAGTCTTACCCAGCCTCTGATGTTTTCATTGAGTGAACTGGTATTGAAACAACGTTAGCATTATTCTTTGAGTCTTTGAGTGTCTTTGAGTGTCTTTGATCATTTTCAGTAGGCCTGGACATACGGTAAGTTTCAAGACTATACGGCAATGCAACAGCTTACAGTTTATCCCTGTCCTTATGCCTCTTTTCTTCACTACCCTATCAATGATAATGTTTTTTGATTTGAAATCGTCCTTTCTCGCTGGCTACACTTCTATGGTTTCTGTGGCCTTGCAACCTGCAATGTCTTTGGCGCGATGATCAGGCACTGCAGGTTCAACAAAAACCAAGCGCATCGTTCGGAAACCAAGTGTCCAGCCAACAACGTGGACCATGTAGTATCATGAGTGTTCTTCAGTTCTTTTCAGGCAGGTCAGGTGGACTGTGAGTAGACGATGCAACAGTCAAATCAGACATTGGGAGTTGCTTTCATTCATGATTCATTGGGAGAAATTGGATTTTGATCTTAGGTCGTCATCTTAGGTAGATTTTCATTCTTTCTAATTTCTAATCTCAGCCATTGACAGCCATTGATGCCCAAACTGAACTTAACGGGGAGCCAAACATAACTCTAACTATGTTGGTGCTTCAGTCGACGGGATGGCCGACATGTTACTCTGACTGGAGACCATTTGTGGATTTCAAGACATATGCAAAGATTGGTTTCTTGTTCCGAAGCCTTTAAAGGTGTGTGTGTGTGTGCGCGTTCATTCTGGCAGTCGTTCAATTGGGATTGTGTCTCGACCTTGTTCGATTGATCATTTTAAAATGGTACTTGTGTTGTTGCTCTATGAACTCCAACCCACTTCCACCATCAGCCTTCCAGGCTTTGCCTGTAAATTCACATTGCATCCTTGCATACTGCTTGTTCTGATCTCAGACAGATGGTTGTTAGATCATGGTTCACAGGGCAGAGCCGTTGTCACTTGTAGTAGATGAGAAAGAAAACTGAAGCACTGAAGCAGCTGTTTTTTCGACATTATGTGTGGCCAGTGCTGTCAACATCAATCTTCTTTTTTGCCCAGTCTGATTCCGATTCTGACAGGGGCAGTTTAGCTGTCACAGTCGTTTGATGTTTGGCATGTGGGCACTGGACACTTACACAGGTAGCTCTGATGGTTGATGTCTACGTCCCTCACTAAGTCTGGGGGTTCCAAACCCTGCTGTTAAAACTTTCTTTTCGTTATTTTCGTGGCCCTGGGAATTTTTGACAAAAATCCCACGATCACGGAACAGTGTTTAGAATCCGCATTAAAATTTTATGTTCGCTGTGCAGGTAAAATTTTACCATCTTCACTGACTGCTGACATGTATTGAACTGCATTCTGTTGATCTTAGACGTCTAGGAACAAATCTCAAATGAAACAGATATGTCAAGAACACAGTCTTGTATTTTTCTACAGAGACAGGCAGGGATCAAGATGGAGATGCGATTGTGTAGGTAACATGACAAGAACGCTTGCCAAATGATGAGGCTTCGAACCATGAAATCATCCGTCCGTCTTGGTCACAGTTCCAATGCTGAGCGTCAGATTCTCAGTTTTTCGCAGAGTGTCCTTGTCCCACCAATCTCAAACCTGATTTGAATTTCACCACTACAATCCGTTACTGTATTTTAAAAGATTATGATTACGCTATTTCAAAAAATGATTGTTGATATTTCATGCTTAGATCCGTCCCAATCAATCATATGCAGCTTGCCCTGCCAGATTTTTGTGTTGTGAAAGCACAAATCATGAAAGTTTGGCTGCGCAATCACATTACAAAGGTTGTGGTGCTTCATGGTTCAAAAGCGGTATGTTGCATTTTCTGGTTTAAGGAGCTAGTGATTTGTTCTTAGCCTTGAGCCTTGAGCCGCACTGTCGTGACAATCGTGGCCTTTGCTCTACTTCCTGAACTTGCTTGTTCAGCATGAGCCAGAATTCCCGCCCCATGGTTCTTCTCCGGTTCTGTAATGTGGACACTGTGAATCTGATGTTTGGGGATAGGCTCACCGGTAACCACAATGTGCACCATCATTATCATTGCCCGGAGCACAGGTTTCCTGGTCCCAACGACCATTCTGATGGTGGTTCTGGTGCTGATGGTGGTGATCAGCCTCCACCCAGCAATGGTCCTTCTCCTCCTCCTTCTGGTTCTGGCCCGCCCAATGGTGATTCTGGAAAACCAGGGGGAGGCCAGGGAGGCGGAGGCGATGGAGGTGATGATTCTTTGCCTTTGAGAGGACAAATTCAAGACTCAGTGCCGACCATCGAGGATAGCACTGTTGGCAATGGTGACCGTGAATCTGGCGGAGGTGGAGGCGGAGGTGATTCTGGTGAAGCCGCCGAAGCCAATGGCAGTCGTGCTTCTGTTCATGCTGAAGCTGATTTGGGGAGTGCTGTGATTCCGCCAACTTCATCGGAGAACAAAAGGCCTTCGCCTTCAGATGGTTTTACTACGCCATCACCCAAGCGACGATGTGCCGATCTTGATCTTGCGTTGCAGATGCAGCTGGATGCTCGCATTACTGGAACGACTCGAAGCATTGGCATTGGTGATCATCATTCTTCTCATGGACCTGAGCCTGAGCACCTTGGGCTCAACTCAACCCAGAATGCTGCATCCTCATCCTCCAGCCGTCCATCATTGCGACGTTCGGCCCCATTGACGGCTGAGACATTTGAGCTTATGATGGCAAGCAGGCTGGCAGCTTCCCCTCCCAATTGGCGAGATGGCTGTGGCGCCTAGCTTGGACTTCATTGGGGCGTTCTGACTGAGAGGATTCTAGAGCCATATAGTGGGTATAGTTGATCACCGTAGAAAGAAGCTGTCCAATTTGTTTCATTCTCTCTTGCTGCTGGTCAAGGTGCGAATGCTGCTCAATGATGCAGTTGCAGATTTCATTTGTTTCCTGTTGATTTTGTGATGTTTCTTGCATCAGAATTCCTGTGCAGCACACACAGCGAGAGAAGATGTCCTGCTCAGCTTCTGTTTTCCACGATTAGCCTATGAGCCTGCTCTTGTCTGTCAGCGTTGGATCCTCGCATTGCTGTCGCAAGTGTTTCGAACTTTTGGGCTTTTGGACTGCTGTGTTTTTTGGGTAAGTAAGTAGTTATCTTTAGCCAGCCATGTGAGTATGAATCAGTATTTCATTGTTGTTCAGCTTTACTCTCAACTGTGTTTGTTATCTTTCAGTCTTCCAATCAATTGAGGTTCCAGCTTGCAGGCCACTGGAACAGTCACGGCTGTTGCTTTGTTATGTCTCTTTGTCTTTGTCCTTAAAAAATAGATAATCAAGCTCCGTCGTAGCCATTACTGTGGGCTTAGTAAGTGGCTGCTTTTGGCAGAGCTTCCTCAAAAGCGGAACTCTTTGCTGTAGTTAGATGTCTATGTTGCCTGAAGAAGCGAATTGCTCATCCTCAGTGAACGCAGAAATCATGCGTACCATACTGAATCTGGACTTCGGTTTCGGCTGAAAAAATACACCTGCAAGGGGTAATTTTTTAGGCGTGGCTGCGACTGACTGGCATGGCATGTCACGAGAATCTGTGACATCACTTGTTAAGCAGCTGCAGTTGGGTTATTCTGTGTTCTCGTGGCTGATGTGTTTTCGAATTGGTGTCAATTTCTAAAGAATCGTTCTCATTTTTCTGCAGCTTCGCTTGCATGTGTTTTTTTTTACTGCCTTTTGGCTTCTATCCAGTGGAACATTGTATCAGCTTAATTTCATCGTATAGGAGTCATGTTTTCCTATCTTTTTCGCCGAATCGAAATCTGAGGCTGGCCTTTGAGCTCAAGAGCAAGCTTGGTGGTGGGGGCCTCATATGAGCTTCACCAACATTGACTCATTGGCTTCATGTATTTAATTAGCATAGCAGCATAGTTGGTAAATTTCCACTTAGGTTGGTTTACCAAAAAAGGCCCCCACAAGTCCCCAAAAAAAAATATTTCCCCTGCATTTTATGAAAGATTTTGGGACTTGTGGGGGCCTTTTTGGGGGTGACCATTGTCAAACCGTAGAAACAATAGGTCCCCATAAAGGACCCTTGGGGACCTATTACTGTCATGCCAAAATATATAGACTTCAACTGGTGCCCAATATTAAGTTAAGCCACTGTGATAGACATTGATGAGTGGGGTCGTCAAACATTAGACATTGTTTTGGTTTATAAATATTTGTATGCTTTCTTCAGATTGGTGAATAAGGTCAGCAATTTCTGGGCGATTTGCTTCTGAAACAGTTGGTTCATCAAGACGTTGATAAGATGACTCATCAGCAATTTTGGAACTATTGCTGGTTTTGGCTTTTTAGGTGGTTTTGATCCATGCAGGGGTGAGTTGAGTCATCAAGCTAGGCCTGTGTCACGCAAAGTGATGAGTGAGCTCATCCAATCTAAGGTATGCATTCGCATTTTGTTAATGATTGCGCTCGTGAAGCAGCGAGTACTTGCCTCAGATTGGTGAGTTAGCTTTGCAAATTTATGGAATCGAACACTACTGACATTACTAGATATAGTTTTTGGTGAAAATTACAATCTTGAATCATCAGATGTGGTGGCATTCTTGGGCTTGGCAATCTTTCTAAGAGAATGTGGAAACAACTTCTACAGGTTGATGAATATACTCATGAAACTAGGCATATGTGTGTCATTTTGGTGAGGGGACTCATCAATGTTCAGGTTTGCTACTGGTCTCACGAAACAATGGGCAAGCAACTCAGCCTGGTGAGTCAGTTCTTCAATGGTGCAACTTTGACCAAAACATGAGCTGCTTGATGAGTCAGCTCAGGAAATATCTGAATACTAGCTTATTTGGTGAGTTGAATCATCAACTGTGTTGAATACCTTGAGTTTGGTGAGGTGTCTCATGGATTTGCGATATATTTGCTTCATGTTGGTGGGTTGATGAGTCTAGCCATGCTCTTTTATTGATGAATGAAATATTCAAAACCCAGGTACCAGGTCTTTGTCCCCTGGGTGCTTGCCTCAGTTTGGTGAGTCAGCTCATCAAGTGTTTGACCCTGCAAGGCCAAATCCATTGATTGGTGATAACCTAGTGAACTAATGGGAATGTCCTTAATTTTGATGAGTTCAATCACCAAAAGTGATAAAAGTCTTTGTTTTTGGTGAGTTGTCTCAGCACTTTGGGCAGAAATGCTTCTGTTTGGTGAGTTTGCTGATGAATCCAGGCTTCTGTGACACTGATTGGTGACTGAACTCACCAAACCTGAGGTTGTGTGTCCTAATTCCTGGAGTGCCAACCCACGATTCAGCCCATGAAACTGTGGGTGCTGTCCCCAGATTGATGAATGCGGTCACCAAAGTTGGTATATCCTTTGATGGTATCCCTACAAATTTGGTGAGTCAGCTCATGGATTTGCTGGCCTATCTTAAATTTGATGAGAGGGTTCATCAAAAAGCAATGTGCTTCTTGAATCTGGTGAGGTGACTCATGAAAATTCGGGTTGTTTGCAGGTAGCATCATCATGCAGCAGGTTGATGACAGTACCCACCAATTGAAGCACTAGCTGCTTCTGATTGATGACTTATCTCACCAATCCTGAGGTTTTTCTGCTCAGATTCATCACTTGGATCAGCGGACTTGTGAGTTGTAGCCTCAGATTGGTGGTTTCACTCATCAATTTCACATGTTGTATATATTTTGCTGAAAGAATTCATCATATGTTGAGTCGGTTGTGATTCGATGAGTCATCTCATGAAATGTTGTATCATATGCAGGATTGATGAGGCTACTCATCAAGGTTCATTGAAATTCATTGATTTTGATGAGCTGGCTCACCAATCTAGGCTCTGAGCCACAAGCTTGATGACCCAAGTCACCAAATCCAAGGTTAGGCATGAAATTGATGAGTTAGATCATCAAATCTAGCAATTTTGATGGCGAGGCTGCTGAGCTTATTGGTGGCTTGAATCTCAGCTGTGTCACAAAAAAATGTGGAAAACGTGAAACAAAACCAAAAATAACCGACAGAAATGATCCTGAAATCAAAGACTGTTGCCATGTTTACGTTTTTTTCTCACAATTTTGACAGGAAAAAATATGTTTGTTGATACATTGACTAGTAAACCCAGCTGTCATTACCATTATTTCTGCAATTGTTGTCATTGCAGATTTCTGATTGATACATACGTTGCTTCCGGCTGCAGCCATTTTTGAGTTAGTATCAAACAAGGACACACAGCGTAAATCGTTGAGCAGGCCTGCCGCCAAGTTCATTGGTTTTGAAGCATGCGGAGTTCCCATCTTAAAATGGCATCAGATGATCCAAAGAAAGGCATGTTGGTTGGCCTTTCACCGGAGGATGTCGCGAAGCATGGAATCAACATTTTTGCTTCTGAGCTTACACCAGAAGACCTTTGGGGGCCAACTCCTCCGTCAGGGGGAGCCTTCTTGGATTTGGTTTTGGAGTTCTATGGGGTTGGTTCCCATGATGTTCCTTTCTTCTTCAATGGACCCAATGGTGAGAAATTGAGAAGCATTGAGAGATCTCCTCTCAGTCGCGAGTTGCAAGAAGCGACAGTCCAGGAGTATAAGGAACGAATCTTTCGCGAAAGCATTTCACAAGTCGCGGCAGGCCAGACGCTGGCTGATTGGGTGTCAAGTGGATGTTAGCTTGACAGCTGGCTTTGGCTTTCACACAGTCATAAAAATTTCTCGACAAGTGCCATCGAAACTTAGGTTTGACTCACCATGAAATTCTACTAATGTGTTTGTTGTTGTCCAAGAACAGACACTTTTGTTCAGTGTGCCTGCCGTCATTATTGTTTTGCATCGGTGTTGGTTTCTCATTCTATTGCTCATTGATGCTCGTTGTGAGTCCTGAAATCATTTTAAGTATTGTATATGGTTTGAGATGAACAGTAAGAAACTGAGAAACACTGAAACCTGCGAATCAAGTTTCAAAATCGCAACATTAACTGTTTTCTTTTTAGTTCTGATCATCAGTGGTTTGGCAACAATCATAGAGCTTCGCATCTGTAGCCCAAAAGTCAAAACTTGAACGTGAACCATATGTAACATGACAGTGGCAAACTGTGGCCAATCTGCCTTTCCAGGTGAACCAATTTTTCGTTGGAAGACAAGCCAAAAGAGCTGGCCGTGTGAAGCGGGCAGCTGGAATCATAGAGCAGAGGCAGTGTACAGAGCAGAGAGTGAGCAGCCGCATTCCAGTAACGTTCAACCAGTCATTAGGAGAGGGCTCGTCCAGGTGAAATTTGTTCACCATCAAATACCAGTGCGTATTTGGCAAAGGTTCATAAATGTGCACAACACCTTTCACAAGGGCTCAGGTGAAAATTTCCAAGACTACTTGGAAGACGCTCTAGTTCAAGAATCAGAGTGGGAACTTGAAGCCTCAAAGCTTTGCATGCACTCGCAGAACCCCAGCTACAAGTCTGCATACCGTGATTTCGTGCTGGAGCGAAGAGACTTGTTTCAATTTGGGCAGCCAAGTTTCAAGTAGAGTGATAGCGTTAGATAATATCTTGAGGGATTCAGGAATATTATTCATGACTGAGACAGAATGTCCATGTTTTATTTACTCAAGCCAAGATGATTCAAGACTCGCAGAAAAGAGTTCAAGTCACTTTTGCACACCTCATCAATGTTCATGCGGCCAAACAAACCACAAAAAGCTTTGCAATTGCATGCAGGAGGGATTCGGAGGGATTGTATTTTCTTCATGCACTCACTGGCTTACTGACTTGTGACTTAACATGGCTCACTTCATTGTGACAATTGATTTTCAAGAGTGTTCCCTGTTTTTCTGGTTTGAACTGTTTGAAGTTTGAAGTCTTGAGGAGACGCTATGTAGATTTGAACCAGCTCTAGAATCTCTAGAATCTAGATTGACAAGGAATGTGGAAACGAAACATGACTGACTCTTCGTTGACTCGCTGGCTGCCTTTCTTTGCATGCAAAAGGGCCATTATTGATTCAAAACAGAGAAATAAGATATGGTAACAATTTTCCTATTAGTTTGGCACCCCAAAATCTGACCCCCACAACCAACTAAACATGTAGCAAACCTGTAGGAAAAAGGTTACTGAGGGTAGAGTTGTGGGGGTCAGATTTTGGGGTGCCAAACCAGCAGGAAAATTAGAAAGATATGGAACTAGAAACATAACTATTGAGATTGTATGCTCTTTTTCCATTTTGCCATGGGCCATAGTCAACACTTCAGCAGATTCACTGCGATGCCAAGGTATGTACTTTCGTGACTGGGACAACTACCGGAAGGCACTGTCGGTTGTTCACACCTTGCAGCGTTTCAAGATCTACTCTGACATGAAGACGTTTTGGAACCGACATGTCGATTTCATTGGAACAGAGATGGAGCCAAGCGCAGTGATTGCTGCCATGCACAGCCTGACACTTTTGATCACTGGAAACATGCAGAAGTTCTATTGCCCAGAAGAGATTGGCGTCGTTCTCTTGCATGCCCTTCGTCATTGCGTGCCGAGCCAAGATTAGGGCCATTGGTTCATGGATCGTTTGATGGTAAAATCAAAACGGTTTTGAAAAATGATTAGGTTCAAACCTCAGACGATTGTAGAAAAATGATTGGGTGTCTCTGGCTCTGGCTGAAATGCTGAGTTTCATGTGATTGCTGGCTTTCAAAAGTTATGCGCTTCAGTTGGGGTATGTTGTGAAACTGGACGCTCGCTGAACTAGACCGAAACATATGTTTGGTTTCAGGTTTCTTTGGATCTATTATTATGTGGAGTGTTGACGTGGCACATGTGTCCAAAACCATGCTACAACTCCTGTTTATGGATTGAGGTGCCAAAGGCTGAAGTCACATCAGCAGGAGAGAGGCTTCCAGCATGGAGCTTCAAGCACTTTGAGCATGATGCCGGTCGCATGAACCTTCTGAATTTTCCGATGGCTGAGAGTTCTGTGGCAAAGAAGCTGGCCAACCGGGAGGGCTCTGGTGCCACCAGTTCAGGCATTAAGCAAGAAGTTGGGTCAGCGCCAGCGACCCCAGCAGAGCCCATGTCAGCTTCAAAGACTTCTGGGAAGAGGGGTATCCATTGGACCTCTGAAATGACCGAGCTCTGGACAGATGCTGGCTTGTGCTCCGCCAAGAAACAGCGGACAGAAACAGAGACTGATGAGAAGATGGCAGGTGAGAATGTAATTGATGAGCCTGAGGCTCCTGAGGGACCCTCACGAGGAGCATCTGCAAGTTTCTTGTTTGCAGACTGGACCAAACCAAACCAGATTTTCTCGTTCAGACCTTCTTGAAGTCACTTGAAACCACTTGAAGTCTTGTCTCGTACGATTGATCTTGACCAGCAGGGGTTATATAGCCTGGGATCTAAGTCTTTTCGATAATATACTTTTCATTGATCAATATACCATTGGTTTTGTGAGTTTTGTGATTCATTACAGCAATAGCTGCAAAGCATCTGAAACTTGTGACCTGTGAGCCTGCGACCACCTTTGATCAAACCAGGACCATGACTGATAGCCAGTGCCGTGCAATTCATTTCCTCTCCAGACATCATAATCATGATCATGTGTTCTAATATTCTAGTTATGTTGTGCGCGGCATGTTCCAGATAGTCGGAGCAATGGTAGACTGTTGTAACTTGTAACTCCACCTATGTGCATTTCCATGCTTCATCTTTTTTCACTCGAGGCTTGGGTGGCCCGGGCTCGCGTGTCAATGCCACCAGTGCAAGCGAAGTGAAGATCAAGAAATCAGACAAGAAGTCATCATTCACACCTTTCAGTGATGATGAGAAGAAGTGTTTTCGCACAGTGGCTACATCTTTGAGTTCAAGCACAGCTGTTGATGACCATTTGACACGACCAATTACTGCCATTGATGATTTCATGCAAGCTATGAAATATGCCGAAGACCTTGTTGTGGATTCTTGGACGCACGGGAATTCACAACCAACCAACATGTGTTTATATATATATTAAAAAAAATATTTATATACATCGTGATGATGATGATGATGATGATGATGGTTATTATTATTATTATCATTATTATTTTTGCTATTATTTGACACTGGCTATTTCATCGCTTAAATGTATATATAGGGGTTGTTAGGGTTGTTGTATTCATCTAGAATTGAGTCCGACGGGTGATGATGAGGGGTATCAAAACTAAGGCCATGCATGGTGATGGCGTACCACGTGAAAGTTTGGAAAGCACCTTCAGTTTCTGTGCTTCTTGGTGAGGTTTTGGTGATTGTGATTGCGTCAGTCATTACTTGGCAGGGATTTGTAAGCATGGTTAATCAGCTATATAACATAATATTTGAGGAAAGGCAATGGGAAAATGGCTCACCACACAATATTAGCTATCAGGTACACAAACACACACCAAAACACACTGACTGACAACTCAAAGGCTATGTGACTGGCACTGGCATTGAACTTTTAAGCGAACTGGCGAACTGGAAGTTGAAGTTGTGGTTCCTGAGTTGTTGAGTCTTGAGTTGTTGACTTGCTTTGCCTTGCCTTGCATACTTAAGGCTGGGTTGTTCCTACAGTTCCTCTTTGAGGGGCGTGTCTGCCTTCGGGGCAAAGATCTTCGTTTGTGGTCAGCGGCCCGTCCAGAGATTCAGGCGACCTATGTTGCAGCAATGGACTTTGTGAGGGCTCCCGCTTTGGCTGGTACAGGGCCAGGTTCTGGTAGCAAAGATGGTGGTCAGGCAGAGAGAAAGCTATCCGCTTTGGAGTTGGCAAAGGTGCTCTGCAAATCATTTGTTCCCCCGCCTGTGCACCAGTTGGTCATGGGCGATGATGAAGCTGGGGCTTTGAAACGCGTGGCAACTGTGATGTCGACAGAGTATTCAACCACTGCTTTGCCTTTGAAGTCTTTTCTGACTAGCGCAATGAAGATGCCAGTGATGATGCATGACTCAATCGTCCAGTGTGTCAAAAGGTTTCCTGGCTCAATGAGCATTTGAGACTATTGTTGTTGCCAGGAAGGTAAAGTGGTTGCGGTTAGACTCACTGGTCTGCAAGCTGCAGTTGGTAATGATGTAATGATGTAATGACTTTTGATGGCCAAGATCAGTCAACCACAAAGTAAAACAAAATATATTTTCTCACAATTTGCATCTCTGAATCTCTGCAGCTTTTTGGTTTCAAAACTCATCGACTCATCGAACCCAGCTGTGCCTGAGGTTCCTGAACAGCGACTGCAAGCGAATGGAAATTGTGGACATGATTTGCAAAATCCAATCTGACCTAGAACAAGGCTTGCCGTTCAAATGGGTATCTCTGGCAGTTGACGTTGCAGAATTGTTTGCAGGGCAGAGTTCGTTCGCTGAGGGCACACAAGAGGCCTGGGTGTTGAAACAATGGTTTTCTGATTTTGCTTTTTACTTTAGAACAGAATTTGCTTGATGCTGGATACGGGCATGTCTCAAAATGGGAGGTGCCCGAAACATTCAAATTTAGGCTTATTTTTCAAGGTTTCGGGCAACCTTTGTTTTGATACATCCTCCTGCCATATCCAGTATACACCGACTCAACAGTAACATAGCAGAACATGGATTAGGCAAAAGGCGAGGCAAGTTTGGGTAACAACAAGCTAGTTAGACAGAGACAACCTAACAGCAATCTAAAATTTAAAGTTATTTGCGCTAAGATCACCGAATTGGGTCAAGACGAAAGGTATTTGGAAGTGCTGAGATCCTGGAAAAGTTCATGTCGCTCCGTATGCAGTACTTGCTGCACATTGTGAGCTCTGCCGTGACTTCCGCGTGTGAGTTTGTGTTGACAGACGCTACCAAGGAGCAACTGGACTTCTTCTCGCTTCTACCTCAAAAGTTGAAGGGGCACAAGGATTTCCTGACTTCATTTGACAATATTCTGTCATCCCGGGATTGGGGTGTCAAATGGGCAGAGGTTCTACAGCAGTCAGCTTCTGAAACGGACGTCGTGAAACATGTCAAGCGATTGACGCCTGCTATGCAAGTGCAAGGGGGGCAAGGAGAGGTTTCAGGGAAAGGGGCAGGTGCAAATGATGAAAGGGCAAGCCTGCTAGAGAGCTTGAGGGCAAGTTCCAAAGTTGCCGAAGGACAAAAACCATGCGCAAAGGCAAAGACATTGAAACCTGATGAAGAAGCTGGCAACCAGAAAGGCTGGACTGGGGTTGTGTTGAGCTGTGTTGTACTTGCAGTTTGCGAGTGAACACTTTGAATTTGGCGGTTGCAATCTTTACCCTTAGATATATATATATGAGAAATTTCTCAACGTGGTTTGCAGGTTACATTTGACATTTGCAATGATTTTGATCGCTGAGTCTTGCTGCTGTCTGATTGATGACAATGTTGAAGACAATGAAGCAATGCAATGATGACTCGTTAATGTCGGTTTTGTAATGTACATGATTAGATTAGATGATAGTGCTGATGATGAGAATGATGATGCTGTCGATTATGGTTAAATTCTGCAATGATTAACGACTCTAATGACACTTATGACGGTGGTGGTGGTGGTCGTGTTGGTGGTGGTGGTGGTGGTGGTGGTGCTGCTGCTGCTGCTGCTGCTGCCTATGCAAGCAGAGCAGGACAACGACGACGATGTTGACGATGATGGTGATGATGATGGTGATGATGATGATGACGATGATGATGGTCATGGAACATGCTTATGTTTGAACGTTCGATCCTAATCCCAACCATAACTTGAGCTGGTGGGACCTTTCAGTTCTGATCTTGTTGTTGGTTTTTGAATCTCTGAGCAATCCAAGTTTGCGAGTCAGTCACCTTTGCTACCTCGGCTGCCTCGAATCTTTTTCTCTTCTCATCTGTCCCATCTGTCATCTGTTATTTGAGTCGTTTGACTCATTGGCTTCATTTGATTTATTTAAGTTTCAGAAATCAAGTTGTCCTTATCTTCATTCCTGCACTCACTGCTTGGCCGGGCAGGTGCTGCCGTTGCCGCTCCAGCAGAAGTAGAAGTTCGTGGTGAAGCTGGTGATGGCGAGGACAAGAAGAAGGAGAAGGAGTCGGAGAAGGATCAATCAATGGTCACACTGAGTTCCTTCAACGACTTCATGTCTGAGGACCACCAGAAACGTGCTGAAGACGAGTTGAAGTCCTTTGGCCTGAAAAAAGCTGGTGCGCTCTTCTTCAAGAAGTTGGAAACGTCTTTGAACTTGTGCTTGCTTGACATCCTGCCTGAGTTGACCCGGGGTGAATCCAGTGTCAAGATCAATGTCAAGGCAATGAACAGCAAATCAGCTAAGCAGGATGGCTTGCAGGTATCCCTTCCTGCTCCAGGTGACATGTGCCTTCCTCAGATCAACTACTTGACAACGACACATTCAAAAGGAGCCACGTTGTGCACAAAAGCCTTTGGAGTTTCTCAGCTGGATTGGAGTGGAGCATAGAAGTCTTTGACTGCCTCTAGAACCTTCTGAAGCTCTTTGAAGCCTTTGAGATTCAAAACTCTAAATTCAAGACAACAAAAGACACTTACTCACATTTTTCAAAAGCATGTTTCGAGTCAATCGGGGCAATCATACAATGGTTGTGGGGCCATGATTTGTGAAGATTGGTGACTGGCACTGGCATTCTCATTTGTGCGGTCACTACGTTGCTACACTTACATGTGGGACATTTGAGTCACTGTGACACTGACTGCCTGCACGTTTTAAATTCAGATGTTTTCACCAGAGAAACTAATTTTACTTAACATACTGTATGGGCTTACAACAGCCAGCAGCCAAAGGCTAGCAGCACTGTATTTTATTTTGCGCAATGTCCATGAATTGAATAATGTGCGATGGTGCAATCTAATGACTCTGATGACTCAATTCAAGCAATCATGTTTGCAAGTCAGCTGCTTGTCCCAGGTTGACTTTTGGATGGAGCCACTGAAAGACCATTTGAATGCCACCATGTGCATCCCTGGGTGGGCAGCACGTCCAGTGTCCAGGGCAGATCAAGCATTCTTCGAGCTGAAATCCATTGACTGCACTGTGCTTCTCCACAAGACTGGGGAATCAGACTTGGATTTCAGTGCCACTTACTTGAATGTTCCGCAAGATTCGCATCCTTTGGTGGCAAAGGTCCTGTCCAATGGCACACCTCACCTTGTTGTCAAATTGACTGTGCAATGCATGTGTCCCCTGGACAACATCGATGCGAAACTGGATGAGGATTTGAAGTCACAGAGAAAGATTGCTGAGAAACAGGTTCGCCAAATGGTAACCAGTGTGCAGAAAGCCAAGGCAAAGGCAGGAAAGAAAAAAAAAAAACACAAGCGCCGCAAGCACCAAGGAGGAGGGGACAGGGGAAGATGAAGAAGTTGTAGGGAAACAAGAGAAGCAACTGTTCGAAACATTGGGCATGGACATTCCCGGGTCCAAGGCAGAATCTATCGAGGTTCTTCAGACACTGCTTAAGCAAGAGGAAAAGATTGAGGAGTTGGTTACAAAGGCCAAAGAGTCAGTCCAGAAGCCACAGTTTGTGTCGCTGACCCGGCTGCAAGGTGATGATGACAAAATGAAATCGAATCGCACGAAGCTGATGCAGCAAGCACTCCAAGAAGCGCAAAAAAACATCAACAAGCCTGCTGCTGAAGAGCACACAATTCAGTTTGGATTCCAAGCCGCTTGTTCTGAAGCTGAACGCCAGGGAACAGTCCCAAAGGCCAAGGCAGGGTTTTGGGGGCATTAGCATCAATACCATTTCCGTTCAGTCAAATTACTGTTGAAGTTGGCTCTTGTTTCAGCTGAGTCAATCATCTAGCACATGGGTCACATGTGTCATCCGCAACTACAGCATTCATGACCCAAGGCATCTCAAGACTACTCTGCGACTCTGTGTATGCTCAGTGTTTGTCTCCGTTCTCTCCTCGCTCCTTCTCAGACAGACTCTTACCTCTTACTTACGGGTGTTTCATTGATTCCTTGCTGGTTTTCACCAGCCAAGATTCAGTAGTTTCCATTCACCAAAATGGCGCGCTGTGCTGACTATGACTAGAGTAGCAAACCTTGTTGCGTCGTCAAATCTGTTGCCAGGAGAAAGCAAAGAAGACCAAGAACGCGTTGGTGAAAGATGTGCTTCAGATGGCCAAGCACATGTTGAGGTAGGCCCTGCCTGTCTCTTGAATTGATCGTAGGGTAGGAGAGGCAGACCATGCCATGTGGGATTTGTCATGTGTCGCAGCCCTGCGATTGAAGTGCCGATATGGTATCGAAAGCAGAGCCGTAGCCAGTCTCAACCAATGAATGGCTGATGGAGAAACTTGTTGAGAATCGACCTGCTAGCGTCCTAAGAACATAGCATAGGCATAGCTGCTGAGATCCTTTGTTTGTCTCGGATTCTTGAATGTCAGTCCGAGGTCCGAGGTTGTTTAGCAAGACTCTCACAACACAAATTGTTTTGTCCTCTGCGTGTCAGTGTGTGTCATGCGTCTTGCCTCCGCAGTCTTGACACTTGTCAGGGCTGTATAGCTGATACTGCTGCAGGCTACCGTGTACTGTACAGATCAGATCGCAAGATTTGGGTGGCTCCTGCTGTTTCAGTTTCAGCCAATCTTGAACCATATGCCGAGTTGCCAACAAGGCAATTCCCATGTCCAGGCCATTTCCACTTGGATGTAAGACTAACACAGTTGAACGCTGAACTGACTCTCGCACTTCAGTAGTTGAACTGATAGCTTTAGCTCACATCAGTTTATTTTCTGATGATTTCAATTTCATTATTCCATGATACATGTTGCTATTTCCATGTCTATGAGTCTATAGGTCTATGTGCCTACGTGACAGTTCCAATGCTAGGACAGGATTCTGTCTGCGAGTCTGCGACTGGGGCTGTTGATCAGTTGATCCATTTCCGAGTCCGAGTGGTTGCATGGCACCGTCTATGGTCAAAACCATTTGACCTTGATGTCATGAATGACAATTCCCAGACCCAAAAGGCAAGGGAATTAATAAACATAGAGCGACGACGACAGCGACGAGATAAACACAGAAGTTAGTTTGTGCATTTGTGCAGTTTGACAGCTTGACTTTTAGACTATCAGTCTATCAGTATCCCTGTTGCTTGCAGCTTACTCCTTCCTGCATGTTTTTATCTGTTCTGACTGTCTCTTGTAATTTTCTCTTGAGGACTCGAGGACATGAGGACTGATTCACTGACTTACTCGTTCAATTCCGGTTTTGCAGACACAGGCTAAGACTCGCATATCCATTCCCTGTGATCTTATCAGAATAGAATCGCTGGACTTTGCAGCATATACTGCAGATATGATATGATAATAGGGAAGTTTACACTCTGACCGCAGTCTCACTTTCTTTTGCTTGAATCGAAGCGAGGTCGGCAGATCCAAGTTCTCCTACTGTCCTTGGCTTGCTTTGCTGGGGCTCAGGCGTGGTTGGTTTAAGAGGTTTGGGTTTGGATTTCAAGTGAGGACTAAGGAGGACTGAAGTTGAAACATGACTGGACTGGACAGATAAGTACATAAATCAAATCAAGGCAGTTAGAGAGGTTGACATTAAAGATTTGGCGACTTTGCCAGCTGTACAGTGGTTTCACTGACTTCACATGTTCATGTCCACGAAGACTCTCAGTGACTTTCTCGAGTTCCTATGGATCAGCCGATCCGCCGATCAGCCACTTTATGTTTGAGAATGCTACTTTCTGACAACTAGTTGTAGTTGCAATGTGTGATGGCCAGCCACACTCACGGTTCATGACTGTGACTCTGACTGTCACTTTGATTCAAGTATCAAGTACCAAGTCTCACACGTCAAGGTGTTTAGTTTAACCAGCAAAAGCTTTCCAAAAGCACCTGACTCTGATAGCGTTTCCAGAAGCTTCCAAAGGTTTTTCACTGACAGCAGCTGACAGCATGCAGTCGCTGTCATGACGCACACAGAACACGGAAAGTTCAAGCTGCAATCAGGCAATCAGCAATCAGGTTTGGTTTTTGTTTCTAAATGATGCTACAGAATTATGTCAACATGTCTTATGCAAGATTAAAGATGCGAGACAACCACTTGTACTTACTTGTACTTGCACAGTTTGTAGCTGTTCATTCCGACAATTGAGCCATTGAGCCATTTTGGCAACGTTGGTTCCTGTGCGGTGGCAAGCCGGCAAGCCGGATTCAAGGCGATGGTTGCTTCAAGCCCTAAATCTAGGGAAGCCAGTGGTGGCAGCAGTGGGAAACCTACAGCTGCCAAATCCATGCCAGTCCCACCAAAGCCAAAGGCTAGCAAGCTTGACACCCTCTTGATGAAAGACACTTGTGCAGTGATTTTGCGAAGTGAAGAAGCACGTTTACTGTGCAATTTAGAGACTTGCCAAAACCCTGACATGAAGCATTTTGTTTTCATGCCTTTCCAGTGCCGAACTTTGACTACTGGTCATGAAATCTACGTGGCTGTCCACCATGACGAACCTGACTTCGCTGGAAATTGCACTGCTGGCGTTGACGGAGACCATGTTTACAAGGTGATCGGTAAATTCAGGTTTATTTCAAACCGTCGCTTAGAGACAGAGAAACTCTTGGCAGCTGGTGCGTCTTCACCTTGTGGGCTACCAGCGGACCAGCAGCACTTCACCAACTTGAAGGCAGACTTGGGGATCAAGAAAGAAAACAAGACACACATTGTATGGGAGTTGCAGTGGGTGTGTACATATCAGACCCCTGTTTGCATTTCTTCGGCCACACCAGTGCTTGAGTCCAACGCTTCTGCACCGGCTTCGTATTCGTCAGTTCGCCCAAGGGTTCAGGACTGACTGCTGACTGCCCTTTCACACTGTTTGATCATGATGGCATTTCACCTAGTTACTAAACCTGTATAATTTCATATCGGCGTTTCCTGCAGTGCAGATCATTTTTTCAACTCTTTCAGACCCTTTCACTCATTGAACATGTTCATATCTTTATGGCGTTAGGGCTTTAGGGTTTTGAGTTATGTTGATTTGATTCTGATTCTGATGCTGGAGGGGTCTGAGTTGTTGTGACAGGGAATGAGGCCTCCCTTGAATGGGTTCTTTCCATCAAGACCGTTCAATCGAATCAACCGCTGGTTTGCCATGCATCTTTGCAATCAATTACCATTAGCATTGCTTGTCACTGTCACAGGACCAATTTGGCCCTCGATGGGTCTGGCTGAAACTCGATGGAGATTTGAAAACCTTGCTTTGTTCTCAAGCGGAGACGGTGGAGCTGGCAAAGCGATCAGGTCCATCCATTCCGCAGATTGTTGTTCACCCTCCTCCAATTCCTCCTGGTGATGATGCTGACAAACCGGCCACAACGGCCAAAAGTGAAGTAGCTGAGGATGCTGACATGCAGGAGGTTCCCCTCTCTCAGAAGAGCGAGACAAGTTTCACAGCCGCTTTGGAGGCGGAGATCAACAGTGAGTATCCAGATTTCGCAGAAGCGGCAGCGGCAGTTGAACAAAGTGAACCAGTTGAAACAGCTGAAGCACCGACAATTCCAGCAGCAATGGGGACATTAGCGCAGGCATCAGACCAACAGGCAGTTCCAGAGGTTCTGCAAACTATGTTGGACGAGACCCTGAAGGATCCAGACGCTGTTCCTCAGGAATCGATGCCATGCCCAAAAAAACAGAAGACTACAGTGGGGGAAGAGGGCCAGCATGCTGCTGATGCCAGCGTTCCTGATGCAGTGCCACAGGTTGGTTCTGCCTCTGAAGTTCTTCCACATCCAGAGCTACCAAGTACTTTGCCAGATTCCTTCAAAGTCAACCCTGGCCGGAATCGTCAGGTTGTGACGTCCATGGCTGAATCCTTTCTCTTCGAGGAAGATTGTTGTGACATTATCCTTGCTGAGGATGGGGAAGACAAGGTGGTTGACATACTTGAAGCTATGAGAAATGATTCGGTCAGCACCGCGTTCAGCGGCATAGAGGCCTGTGGAACTTCAATGAACATGATGCGAGCTGCATTTTGCAAGAGACTTGGAATTCCCTTTGAGCCCTTGGCAGTCACATTCCAGATAGAATGGAATCGTGAATGCGTTGCCGAGCTACTGCCCGAGTGCAAAGCCCACAACACATGCTTGTTCAACAACATCGCTTCCTTCTTTGTGGAGGATTTGAAGGAGACGATTGACTATTTGATCCAGCATCCCCAAATGGCAATTGAAGTACTCAGCCCCCTCTTGGCCGAGAAGAAGGCTATGAAGGGGACAGCGTGGTGTGTTGTCCATGAGAAAGAGTGCAAGGTTGTTCCATGTCGCCGGCACCTTGCTGGGACAAGTTGCCGTCCCTGGAGCAAAAAGGGGGCAGGGCTTGGAGCTCATGACCCCGAAGTGCTGTTCACACTGGCATGGGTGGGGCTGATGCTTCTTCTTGAAAACACTGAGATAACAAGCGAGAATGTACTCACACCTGGCTCTGGATCTTCATCATCAACCGCCGCTGTGACTTCTGACGAGCCTGCCGAGGTTATGGACTGTGGATTAGGCAGCCTTCTGCTCAGGCTACTTGGGCCCCTCTACCATATGGAGAAAGTGGTGCTCTCTCCATACATGGTTGGCGACCCGTTTAATCGGGAAAGGGAGTTCATCAAGATGGTCCACAAGAAGAAGGCAGCAGCAGTGATCAGCCCACTTTCACGATTCTGCAAGCGATTTTTCAGGATGTGTCAGTGGAGTTGGAAAAGTGGCTTGCAGGCATATGAGCCGTGAAATTGTTGATTTGGTTGGTCCTGGAACTGCCATTCTAACCACGCTTTCTTTGGTACTGCTTGCTTAGTTTCGGACTGTTTTACTTCACTGCTTCAATCAGATAATCAGATTTACATATATCACATATATATATATATATTTTTTTTCTGGAATTTCTGGATCTCTACATATTTAAATACTTGTGAGTTGTTGGGTTTATATATATATACCTATATAGATATGTGTATATATATATATATCATGCACATTTAATGACAGGTGTATATTGTTGATGTTTGCCACTGCTGTCACTGTAACAGAGGTGTAGTCATTATTGGTGATTGACGAATGATGAAAATAGCGATGATGATGATGATGATGATGATGATGGTGATGATGATGATGATGATGATTGTGATGATGATGGTGGTGGTGGTGTCCATGTGCACTGGTCATGGGTTACTGAACTGATGACTGATCACATCACTGCCTGTCTTTGAAACCCTCTTCAATTCGTCAATGAACTGGCCAAGGCATATTCTTCATGCACTTGCCAGAGATGAAGGGCAAAGGTGTTGTGGAGAACGAGCTGGAGATGGAGTACCAGTGGGCGTGCCAGAGACCAACCAGCCGAGCTAAAGAGCTTGGAGATGAATTGGCAGGTGATACAATGGACTTTGAAGCCGCCCTCAACACCATGGAATTCAACTTTCTCCAGGAATACCGCCGGGGATGGCCGGAAGCAGCATACCAGTTAAACCAAGATCCTGGCAGCGGCCATGGTCATCATTCCAAAAACGAGTTTGAGATGTTCACCCTGATCCACAACTTGGGTTTAGTGTGGAGTGATCACGTTGGCAGGTGGTTGTCCCCAACAGAGGCATTAGCTTGCCAACACTTCCCAGTGGTGCCCTATTTGCATTCACCTGACTTGAAGTTGACTTCCTTCCATTTTGACAGACAGGGCCGCTCAGGAAGGCACATTGGTCCTCAGGTGGGCAATTCGATGCACTGCGGCGTGATGGGCTTGCTGCAGCTGCACTCCTTGTCGGAAGTTCTTCATCCCAGAATTCCCGACTTGTTCAAGAACATTCGGCTGGTCAGGCCAGGCTGGATGGCTTTGTCGGTCACTGGATGGTGAGCTTGTAGCTTTGCAACAACAACTCTGGCCCGATTTCATTCCATTTATTTTCTTGAGTTGCGTGTTGTGGCCAGTTGTTGCACTTGTTTGTATTGTTGCGTGTTAGCAGGCTGGTAAATGAGTTTCTCTCTTCTCTTCTCCTCTCCTCACGTACATTGGTGGTTCCTATCTGGTTCGGATTGTTCATTCGGTCCAGTCGGTCCAGTGCAGTCAGTTCTCCCAACAATGTTCTAGTTGCCTTTAGCAACATACCTTGCGGTGGGTGGGAAGTCAATCACGGTCAGAGACACAACAAAACCAGAAAGGTTATTCACGTATTAGCTACTAGTAGTTAGTGATGCCTGATTTTTTTTGGGCGTGGCGACCGGCAACTACTGAGTCGGCGACTGAATGCGTTTTGGTATGTCATTATGTCATGTCTTGTCTTGGCCAGGTCTGCTATTCGAGAGGAGCACAAGCGCAAGCTCGAGCATCTTTCAGTTTCCAAAGCAGCCCCAACCAAGAGATTGCTCGGGAAATCAAATCCTGGGAGAGCATATGGGTTACCCCCAATCCCGTGATGGTTGTGATGACGTGATGCGCCCGTGATGTGCATTCAGTCAGTGAGCGTGGAACAGCCAGCGCACATCAACTCAAAGACAGCTCAGTGAATTCGCTTTGGACTTTCGACTTTTCAGCTTTGTAAATCAGCCGAAACGCCGGTACAGCGTGGCGCGTTGTGGAAAAATGGTTTCCGGTTGCCTTTGAACATTTACAATTACAAGTCAACATTGACACAGCACTCGCATTGGAGACACTGACGAAACACGGGTAAGTTTGAACATGACTTGAACACATTAAAACCCTGCGTTGTCTTGAAGTCGTGTCTTCAGTTTTGGAACTCGCACAGCCCGCCCTTTATCAATCCATTATATATTAAGTTATGGTCAGTGGTCAACCTCTTTCTTTCCATATTCCATGTGGCCAAATAATTTCAGCCAAATCAGTCACGAATTTGCCAGGCCAATCCACTCACAAGATCAACAAGGGGTTGGGCGGGTGGTTTAGCTGACAGTTGGATTCTGGGTCAGTCAAGAAAAAGATGCGAGAAACCGCAGCAGCGACTGGTGAATCTCACAGAAATGCTGAGAACTTACTGGGTGCTCATGTCGAAATCATAGTAGATGAGCTTGATACAAGCACAATGATTTCTATACAATGAGTATATCTATATCAACATGGTACCTGGTGGTATCTCCTATTATGTTCTATTTAATACCAAATATGTTTGTCTAATATGAATATGTACATAGGCTATACACAGATCCTTGGTGAATGTGCTTTCCTCTGTGCCTTCTGTTGGCTTCGCTACTTAGCTGGGATTGGATCTCACGAAGTAGTAGTTGTTGTTGTTGTTGCTGTTGCTGTTGGTGTTGTTGTTGTTGTTGCTGTTGTTGTTGTTGTAGCTGTTCTAGTTGTAGTTCTAGTTGTAGTTGTAGTTGTTGTGTAGTTGTTGTAGTTGTAGTTGTTGTTGTTGTTGTTGTGGTTGGTGTTGTTGTTGTTGTTGTTGTTGTTGTTGCTGTTGCTGTTGCTGTTGTCGTCGAAGTTAGGGTAGTTAAGTTAGTGAAGTTAGTTGAGTTAGTCAAGTTAGTTAAGTTAATCAGTGTCTACTTTTTCGACATCTTCACGTCAAAAAAGGCTCAAAACCCTCAGTTTTTTTACACTTTTGACTTCGAAATGTGCTTCGCGCCACAACGGCGTGCACTTTTTCGACACTTTTTCGACATCTCAACTTCCAAAAGTGGTCCGAGAATGGTGTGTTTTGTACATTTTGACTTCAAAATGTGCTTCGCGCCACAACGGCGTGCACTTCTTCGACATCGCAACTTCCAAAAGTGGTCCGCTCCTCTAGCGTTTTGTCCATTTTGACTTGGAAATGTGCTTCGCGCCACAACGGCGTGCAACTTTTCATCTCTCATCTGGCCAGCTGGCTCCGCACCCGCCGCTTTAGCGAGCCTACTTTTCGACCCTCCGGAGCCACAAATCATTGGAAAAACACAGTGTTTCGCGACTTTCCTACCTTTTCACGCACCTGCATCTTCTTTCTTCTGATCTTTTCTCTTCTGACTCTTCTCACCTCTGCTTTTCAACTGTCCATATTGTCGGAAGTTTCACTTCTAAACTTCCTTCGACAAGAATTCCTTTTTTTCTTCGCATTATGCAGTAGCCGGTCAGATCAGTAATGTTTGAATTAAAAGTCATGGAGCCTGCTGCATTTAAATTTGACTATATTGCAACACAAGCTGGGCAAAGCAGCGCTGGCATGCCAGAAAATGGTTGCCGGACCAGGAGGAGGGAGGAGAAGCAGAATCCTTTTCAAAGAAGCTCATGAAAGTGACCAGTGTTGCGTGGCAGCCCCACGCAACACTACACGCTACACTACACGCAACGCTACACGCTACACTACACGCAACACTACCGAACTGCTGGCAGGGGCAGCATTTTGATGCTTTTAAGGAATGAAATGAAAATACAAGACGATTTTTCTGTCCTGACCCGAAATGCTGCCCCTGGCAGCATTTCGGCAGTGCTGCGTGTAGTGTAGCGTGTAGTGTTGCGTGTAGTGTAGCGTGGGTGTTGCGGGTGGTTTGCAGTGTTGCGTGCGGCAGCTGCCATGTAGCTTATTTTGCCTCGTGCTCAGCTGTGTGCAGGTGAAGGGTGAAGCACACTGGGGGAACTATGAGAAGAACCGACGATGGAATTGATCCCGGATGAAATTTGCAAGACCAAATATACAAGAAATTCTTTTTTCTTCTTACTGAAATTTTATGTCCCTGGGTGAAGAACTGCAAAGAAGCAGTGGGCAGAAGCTGAAGGATGTTTTGGGCATTATGCAGTAGCCGGTCAGATCAGTAATGTTTGAATTAAAAGTCATGGAGCCTGCTGCATTCAAATTTGACTATATTGCAACACAAGCTGGGCAAAGCAGCGCTGGCATGCCAGAAAATGGTTGCCGGACCAGGAGGAGGGAGGAAGCAGAATCCTTTTCAAAGAAGCTCATGAAAGTGACCGCCCCACGCAACACTACACGCTACACTACACGCTACACTACACGCAACACTACCGAACTGCTGGCAGGGGCAGCATTTTGGAGCTTTGATGCTTTTAAGGAATGAAATGAAAATACAAGACGATTTTTCTGTCCTGACCCGAAATGCTGCCCCTGGCAGCATTTCGGCAGTGTTGCGTGTAGTGTAGCATGTAGTGTTGCGTGTACTGTAGCGTGGGTGGTGCGGGTGGTTTTCAGTGTTGCGTGCGGCGGCTGCCATGTAGCTTATTTTGCCTCGTGCTCAGCTGTGTGCAGGTGAAGGGTGAAGCACACTGGGGGAACTATGAGAAGAACCGACGATGGAATTGATCTCCTGGAAGTAGCTGACGGCGGGAAGAAATTTGCAAGACCAAATATACAAGAATTCCTTTTTTTCTTGCAAAGAAGCAGTGGGCAGAAGCTGAAGGATGTTTTGGGCATTATGCAGTAGCCGGTCAGATCAGTAATGTTTGAATTAAAAGTCATGGAGCCTGCTGCATTTAAATTTGACTATATTGCAACACAAGCTGGGCAAAGCAGCGCTGGCATGCCAGAAAATGGTTGCCGGACCAGGAGGAGGGAGGAAGCAGAATCCTTTTCAAAGAAGCTCATGAAAGTGACCGGTGTTGCGTGGCAGCCCCACGCAACACTACATGCTACACTACACGCAACACTACCGAACTGCTGGCAGGGGCAGCATTTTGGAGCTTTGATGCTTTTAAGGAACGAAATGAAAATACAAGACGATTTTTCTGTCCTGACCCGAAAAATGCTGCCCCTGGCAGCATTTCGGCAGTGTTGCGTGTAGTGTAGCATGTAGTGTTGCGTGTAGTGTAGCGTGGGTGTTGCGGGTGGTTTGCAGTGTTGCGTGCGGCGGCTGCCATGTAGCTTATTTTGCCTCGTGCTCAGCTGTGTGCAGGTGAAGGGTGAAGCACACTGGGGGAACTATGAGAAGAACCGACGATGGAATTGATCCCCTGGAAGTAGCTGACGGCGGGAAGAAATTTGCAAGATCAAATATACAAGAATTCCTTTTTTTTCTTCGGTGGGTGGAAGAAATCCTGCACCACCTCTATAAGCTTACATTTGCCAATGCATAACTTGTACCCCCGCACCCCCAAGCTCAATGTTGAAAGACATGTTAAGAGGTGGTGCAGGATTTCCGTCACTCGCACAAATCCATTTTGATCACTGTGTCGTCAAACAATAATAAATTAGGAGCGCGAGGTTTCAAGTGTAGGCCTTTGAAAGTGGTGCAGGATTTCTTCCATCAACAGTAGCCGTCGTTTTTTGGTTTACAACACCAATCATGATTAATCTTTGCCATAAAACTGACCGTTTGCTCAAGCAGTATATAACGTTTGCCACTAGGAACGTGTATCGAACTGGGGGGCCTTCCTGCAAGTCATTGGCATGTTTCACTTCCAGGCGTTGCCGCTTATATCAAATCCTCAATGTGACTTACAGGTTGGATCCTGGGGTGTTTTTGGGAACTGCTGGTTCAATCACTAGCTTAGTTTCAGCTCAGTTTTCCTTTTTGCCATTATCAACTGTGTGTTGTGGCCTTTGGGACCCAAAATTTTGTTGGTTGCACAATTGAACCACTGCCATGAGTTGATTTGTCATGGGATTCCTTCCTCCGCCTACCCTTTCCTTCCATTTTTATCCATTTTTGGCTCACGCAGGCTTAGGGCACAACTTCCTGACCTGTTTTTCATACATGGCAACTCTCCTGAGCCTCGGCTTCTCCTTTGTCCTCATTAGCTCAGCGAATGCCTTCCAGCTGCTGGACGTAGGAGCTCCACGCACTGGCACCCAGTCGATGTATGCCGCCTTTAAGATGCTGGGGTTGAAGCCACGCCACAGCGGATACGACCTCACGGCACGTGATGCTTTGAGTTGCTGAAATCGGTGCTGATTTTTGATTTCTCACTGGGATTAAAATCCACCATAGATATAAAAGGGAGAATCGATGAATATTTGGGGACCATCTTAAGCAAATCCCAGGAACCACTATGTGGATATCTTTTTGGCAATGCTTCTGGCAATCGCTCACTGGATGATGCGCTTGCCACCCTGAGTGGATTTGATGCAGCCATGGATGAACCATACATGCTCCTTTACGAGGAAATCATGGCAGCCTTTCCTGAGGCCAAATTTCTGCTGACGATTTCCGATGCTGAAAGCTGGTTCAACAACTACGTGGACCTCGTGCATGGCTACCAGCGTGCGCATAAATCACTTACTGACGGCAGGCCCTTTTATCATCTAAATTGTACTGGCATGAGGTCATGGGGGTGCCATTTCGTATACCATGCCCAGAATCAAACAGAGGCGGACTATGCATCCAGAAAGGAGACGTGCCTGCAAAACTATGAGAGACACATTGAGCGTGTGCAGCAAGTCATTCCGCCCCAGAAGTTGTTGGTCTACAACTGGTCCGATGGTTGGGCCCCTTTGACGCATTTCTTGCATCTTCCAGTGCCAGAAGAAGAGTTTCCAAAAGTGGATGAGGTGAAAATACATCTTGACGTCAGAGGCAAAATCATGGATGCGCTGGGAATGAACGGATGAGAGAAAAAGAATCAATCAGCTGCTGGTTCGAGCGATTTTGACCCATGAAAGCTCGCGTAAATCGGAGATAAGGGGAGGCTTTCATTTGAACCATGGGGCATATCCTACTGTCATAGTTTTTTCATGCTATTGTTGTGCTTGAGGGCTAGCCCCCCCTTCATGTGGAGCCTCATAACGGCCCAATGTTTGCCAATGTTGGGACGCGCGCACGATCTATTTAGGTGCATTGTGCGATAGTGGTGGCCAGGGTCAATTAGCGACAACAGGGGGTTCACTGAAAACATCCGAAAGCATCGGACATCTGATTGGTGGTTTGGAACATTTTCCATTTTTCCATATATTGGGAATAATCATCCCAACTGACATTGTCATGACCACAAAACTGAAAAGTTGCCTTTGCTCCATGTCCATTAAAAGAAATGTAAAACAACCGACATTTTCTGGTATTAAGAACATTTCAAAAACAAACAAAAAACTTGAAGCAAAAACATATTGTCATTTTGCTATTATGAGTTCGAACAAGATTGTTATTATTCCCCACCTGCCACGTGAGGGTTGTTAGATTTTATCAGAGCGCTCTTCCTCCGCGTCCTCCTCCTCCTCCTCGTCATCCTCCTCCTCCTCATCCTCCTCCTCCTCCTCGACTAGCTGTCCTCTTCCTCCTCGTCCTCCTCCTCGCCTCCTCCAGTTTCTCCTCGACCATGTCTGCATCAACTTCCACCTCAACTTCCGCCTTGCCAACTCTTCGCCAAGCTACTTTGCCAAATCCTCTTCGCCGACTCTTCTGCGCCAAGATCTTTGCAACTTCCCAGCTCATGTGACCGCTGGACATCAACCGGGGACATGCCCCCAGCTCAGGGGGTCTGCCCAGCTCAGTGTGCACGATGGACCTCAACCTAGGACACCTGCCCAGCTTTCAGTGTGCGCAACGCTGGACCTCAATGGGGCCTGCAACAGTCCTTGTTGCACCGCTGGACCTCAAACCTGGGACCTGCCCAGCTCAGTGTGCAACCGTGGACCTTCAACGGCCAGATGAAAGCCAGAAGAGATGCCAGAAGATATGCCAGATAGAATGCCAAATAGAATGCCAGATAGAATGCCAGAAGATATGTCAGAATATATGCCAGAAGATATGCCAGAAGATATGCCAGATAGAATGCCAGATAATATGCCAGAAGATATGCCAGATAGAATGCCAGATAGAATGCCAGAAGATTTGCCAGATAGAATGCCAGAAAATATGCCAGAAGATATGCCAGATAGAAATGTCAGAAGATATGCCAGAAGATATGCCAGAAGATATGCCAGAAGATATGTCAGAATATATGCCAGAAGATATGTCAGATAGAATGCCAGAAGATATGTCAGAATATATGCCAGAAGATATGCCAGATAGAATGCCAGATAATATGCCAGAAGATATGCCAGATAGAATGACAGATAGAATGCCAGAAGATTTGCCAGATAGAATGCCAGAAAATATGCCAGAAGATATGCCAGAAGATATGCCAGAAGATATGCCAGAAGATATGCCAGATAGAATGTCAGAATAAATGCCAGAAGATATGTCAGATAGAATGCCAGAAGATATGTCAGAATATATGCCAGAAGATATGCCAGATAGAATGCCAGATTGAATGCCAGAAGATATGGCAGATAGAGTGCCAGAAGATATGCCAGATAGAATGCCAGAAGATTTGCCAGATAGAATGCCAGAAGATATGCCAGAACATATGCCAGAAGATATGCCAGAAGATATGTCAGATAGAATGCCAGAAGATTTGCGAGTAACAAAATGTATAAATGTTATGATGGGGATCACACGAAGTAAAGCAATTTAATATTATTTTGCTAGTTTCCCATAGTTTCCCCTTTTCAATGGTTAAACTCACCCCATTTTTTCATCGTGAAAGCCTGCTGAACGCCCGAGGG
>CAMXCT020002309.1:0-30000 GCA_947184155.2 Cladocopium goreaui | reverse complement strand
ATTTTTTTTGGCTAAACTCTATTTCCACGAGCACGGTTTCCGGTCCGGCGGGATGTTTTTGTTGTTGGTAAAATTGCCATTTTGGGATATTTTTGGAGGTAAACTCCCAATTTCAATGCTAAGAATTGGTGAAATCCAAATCTTTGTTGCTCTTGTTGCATCCCTCCACATGTTTGTAAGTACGCATAGTCAGTAAACTCCCAATTTCAGGTTCTTGGTAGATTCAAGGTGGGGCCCTTCAGATAGCTAAGTTGGCTTGTACTGGTGGGTCTATCCCTGTCGAAATCCAGAAAAGCACCATTTATGGTTGAAAATCCCGAGTCAATGGTTTTTAAGGTACAAAAAAAAATAGTTATAGCCATTAAGCCCCATTACACCTAAGGAATATCCCAGTCTCCCCAAGGCTTGGCATGCGAAGCGCAAAGCTTGAGCAGCAACACCACGGGCTGCAGCCCAGTGCCTGTGGCCGGCACCACCGTGGAGGCAAGGCGCTTTGTGGTCAAAGATGCTGCTTTAACAACCAAAAACAATGATTTCAGCAACAAACATGTGTTCACTTGACAAACACTAGAATTCAATAAATTTGCTTTTTTCTTGGTAATTTGTTACGGTTTTCCATGGAAAAAAACCGTTTCAGAGAACGAGAAATCAACAATAATTTGCCATAGCCATGCTGAATCACCAGAGGGTATGGGTTATGAATGTTCATTTATTATTCTCAATCCATATTTGCACGGACAAGCATGGACATTGATCAGTCATATAATATTTGCATGTGTGGGTTATCCCACTGGTGCGCGGAGCCTTGTGCGGATACGATTGGATGTTTTTTTCAACGATCCATGGAGTTGTAAGGCCCGAGTTAAGTGGGTACTCACCGCAGCTTACAGATAGTTGCCAAGTGAGTCATTTGTTGCAAAATCCAAATTTTGCCAACTGTTTTACACGTCATAGTTGGCTATGTCCCCATTGGTCCGTTAACAGCCCATTCAAGCAGCCGTCAGCTGGTTATTTTGCATGGAGTACTTGGGCTGATCATCCTAGTACCGCCCTGTTTCTTGCTTAAATCACCATTGTCGCCTTATGTCCTCAACTGTTTGCAGGTGAAAACTTGATGTTTGTTTTGCTGCAGCAGTATGCAAGCATTAGCTATATACCCATGTGCTCTACCGCCCCCTCCCATCCCTCAGCTGTGGGATGTCACAACCGTGGCCATGAAAACCAGTCATAAGTTGAACTGTAAATTCATCCAACCATAGGTCCATAGGTATACCCACCATGCACTAAGTTTGCAATAAAACCATCCAACATCAACCCAGGTCCACATCAGTTTTGAAAATTGTTAGACGCACAACTGCGCACGGTACATATGATCTGGGAAAATTTCATCACATTATATACCTGAATCGGAAACAGTCGCCATGGTTTATCTGAGTCTGGGAAAATTAGTTAACCTCGCGGCAACCTACTAGATGATTCTTCGCAGGTGGGATCTTATTTCAAGTATAGGAGACGTATGTTAGTTAGTTCGCCTATTTTCATCTATTTTCCCCATGTGTTTCTTCACTTTTTCCATGAAACATGCATGTTGCCCATGTGTTTTCCCCATGGTTTTCCCATGAGTTTCATATGTTGCCATAGTTTTTCCCCATGGTTTTCCCATGATCTTCATGTTTTCCCGTGATTTTTCCCATGGATTTTCACAGTTTGCCACGGGAGTTTCCCCATGTTTTCCCCCAGGTTTCTGGAGACTTCGCCAGGCCAGACAGGTGGTGGAATCCGCGGTTGCCTTCAATCTGCCGGCGGTCGAAGCCACGGTGGATGAGATGCAGGCCCTGCGGTGAATGGGGGAAACGTTGGGAAAAACTAAGGGGAAACTCACCTGGACATGGTGGAAATATCGGGAAAATGGGATGATTTATGGAAAATGATGATTGTAATGGGTTTTGAATGGAAATATGACTTGAAAACGAGGTAAACTCAGGTGTCTAGGTCCAATTTGCGAGAATTTAGTAATATGTGTTCCCCAGATGGTCATCCTTTTTTTTGGGCGATATCACGATTTGTTTGATGCAGTTGTAATTCATATTGTTGGAGGGTGAGACGGGGCAAAACCAAAACTGATATTTCTCGGTGTAAACGTGGCTATCAACCTGGAGGTGGAAACTGCTGGAGGCTTTCCACTTTCAACTCGGTTCTCCAAATCCAAAAGACTTACCGTCCATCTCTTTCAAGACTCAACAGCAAACATAATAAGAGCTTGCCACATGCGCGTGTCAACATCTTCAAGACATCAAACGAACACAGAAAAAGTAACAGATACAACAACTATAGCAGTAGCTATAAAAGATCCATAAAATTGAACAAAAGCTATCAGACCCAAGATATTTCCCCATGATTTTGATGCCATAAATCATCCAAAAGGCGGTGATGGAGCTGCCTGCCACGAAGCGCGCCTACGAGTTGACGCTCTCGGAAAGCCTGGGGGTTCCTCCTGAGGCGCGTGCGAAGAACGGAGAAGATCAGAGAAGATCGGAGAGGTGTCGATGGATTTCTGGTTGGTGGTTTGGAACATGGCTTTTATTTGTCCATCTATTGGGAATAATAATCCCAACTGACTAGTATTTTTCAGAGGGGTAGGTATACCACCAACCAGATTTTGTTCGTCCCAAAAAAATGGTGGTGTTACTCAGAAACAACGGATTCGGTCAATCAGTGTAGATATATATATATATACAGTTTTCAATGTGCGAAACTGAGAGTTTATGGCAATTTTAAGTCCACAATTTCAGAAGTACTACCCTCTGGTTATTTTACAATATTTTACATAGCCATGGAAAATGGCCCATTCATAGATGATGTTCCCATTAAAACTTCCATTTATAAGGGATTTTCCATGGCTATGTTAAATAACCAGATGGTAAACACGACAAATCAATGTGGTGAGGTTGGCCTATGCCCACAAGTATCCCTTGGCGACGTGAAACTTCGGGTTCACAGAGAGATCTACTATTTATTGGCAGATAGTAAGGAAATATCATTGCTAAACCTATCACTTTGGTGGGTGATGCTATTGGCATTACTGGTTGCAACGTGGGATTGTTTGAAAATAGGATAACCCGTTCCATCCACTGAGTAAGCATCATTTTCCTTAATTATTAAGTAATGCAACTTTGGGGGGATAATATCCTTTTTCCAGGTACACCCATAGGTTTCAATCCTTCGATTTTACCACAAGAAGGATGAAATTTATAAAAGGACACAGGATGGAACCCAAATGAGATGATCATCACAACCTGACAGCGACGTCACTGCGATGAACCATCCCATGTCTTCTTACTCCATATTGATAATTTATGCAATATAATCTATCGATCTATCTATCTATATTTATTTATTTATTTAGTATTCTGATTACAACTCAGTCAGCCAGATGCTTTTTCTGTAATAGATCTAGAATCTCTAGAAGGGGAGAGTTGATCAACTGCACATGTACCTGGCGACATCCCTTCTTGGAGTGTGGAATTCCCGAAGTTTCTGTTTGTGAAATCCAATTCTGGTGAACCTCATTAAACTGCTCAAATGCTATGTTTCAGCTTGAATCCTGCAAGTTTATCAATTTTGAGTTGACTGCCCCCCAAAAAATCCACCTTTTTCTTGGTTTACCAGGCGAAAATGTTTTCCCCAGCTAAAACGCTCATGTTCCCTGGTAGAACTTCAGGAAAATCCCAGATCCCCTAGCTCCCTCGTGCTCCCTGGCTCGGAAGCTCTGCTTCAGGACGTCACCGTGTTCTCCATTCAAGTTTATGATTCCACGGATGGGGGCCCTGAGGACGAGATCGAATGAATGGCGACTTTAGTTGCCGTCATCATATAGCAGCCCCCAGAAAGATCGATAAGTAAATTTCTGGACTAAGATTAGTGAAGAACTACTTTACTGTTCCCTCTTGAGGGTTGCTATCTTTTATTTTTTGGCATGTTGATGGGAAAAACGCAGTTGTTATCTGAGATTGGCAATGATTTGATCTGGCTGGTGTTTTGGAAATTTCTTATTTTTCCATATATTGTGAATAATACTCCCAAGTGACGAACTCATATTTTTCAGAGGGGTTGAAACCACCAACCAGATTTGATTGTAACCCTAAGTTTGATGCTCCAAGATCCGCCAAGGGGGCAATTCAGTGGCGAAAGTTTCCGGGATCATGTTCAACAGGGGCCTTGCATGGATAGTGTCGATTTAGTAACTTCAATCCTTTGGTACAAAAGATATATATATAGTTTTATATATATATATACATATTTTATATTTTTATGATGTGTTTTGTATATATATATATATACATTTACACACACATCATGTGTTGGTATATTATATCATCTATTCATTATAACATATATATATAATACTTATACTAAGTTTTTTTTTGCAGTGTATCCAAGATTTGCCATGAATAACCCACCATGCTGTCGTCCCGCTGCGACGCGGCCGTTACCGAGGCGGCGCGGCGGTTGCAAACGTCTCGTCGCTTGCAGGCGTCGGGGAAGGTGAGTCATCATCACTGTATTATCCCAATATGGTTTTCCAAGGTTTTCATTATGGTTGATGATTTTCTCGCTTTTCCAAGGTTATGATAAAATAGTTGATGATGGATTTCTCGAGATTTTTAGAATTTGACATCATTTAACTATATATTTGTTTCAAAATATATATGTTTTTTTTCATGAGCCGCTTCCAAGTCATTTCATGTCGGGTGGCGCCCAGACGAAGACCAGCCTGGCGGTGAATGTCAACTTCCAACTGCGAACCAAGGGCTCGACATCGACCCCTCAGGAGACATGGATCGTTATGTGGAAGTTACCAAGGTACATGGGATACATCCATTTTTTTTGGACATGTTTTCGCATTTCCCATGTATCTATCCCGAATCCCATGTATATATGTGATTTAGGGCACTTGTTACGCTAACTGTTATGAACACAGCTAGGTCCTCGTGATCATCCGGACTCGAAAACCATCAATACGTACTCGTTAGCATTAAATCAAAACGTATAAATTATACATGAGTTCTGTTTTATCATAGGTCTAATGTCAAGAATAAGTATAGCTCTTGAAATCCATGTTTAGTTTTGATTCTAACTACCTAGTATCGAGATTAATCATACAGATCAATAAAATCCCTGACATCGTACATGACAAGCAGCTCATTGCAGATGTCATGTATAGCCTCGCTTCTCAGGACACACAAGTCGCAGGCCCAATCGCTGGGATGAGCTGACCGTCAGTTTTCTTTCTACACTGTGGGGCCCCCATTCAATAGCTAAGTTGGTGCATCTCTAACTATGGTATATAGATGTATATAGTAGGTTTAACATGGCTTATATAACTACACTTAATGGGTGTTATTTGCAACGTGGCTACCTAAGGGGGGGGCCCACCTTAATCCATCCCGAAACATGACGATCCTGCCATGACTTTGGGGGTTGGAAGATATGGTCAAATATAAGTATGAATATATATCCTGCATAGATTTATGATTCTCAGGGTCCGACTTGGAAAAAAACTGGGGATGTCAAGTGTTCAATGTAGGATTGCTCAGATAGGTTTGTCTGAAGACAGGGATGTATACTCCCAAATCTCATGCTTGATCATCATTTACAGCCAGGAATAAGTTCCATTTGGCTGGGGTATTTCCAGGTTCGGGCAAACCTGGATTCAAATCAATATCAAACAAGGTGGTGCCCCATAGTTAGCTAAGCTGGTTACAAGTCCAATAGCTAGGGTTTATGGGGGGTTATATCTATACTTAGTATTATGGTTTTTAAACCAACTTATAAGTGGGGGGCACCACCTTTTATGACATCCGAACATGGGTCATTTTGTTCATTCTTGGATATGCGTTGACCTAGTCCCAGGTGCATCATGCAGAATCCGAACGGATTCGCGAAGAACCAATTCTGCCTTTAAGTGATGGCAGGTGTGCTTGAAAAGATGCCAGCCATAGTCTTGAAGATTCACAGATCCCCATGATTGATGAGACACGATGTTTTTGCGCCTAAAAGTTGCCAACCCCCACAGTGGACTGCGGAAAAATCACCCTTGGATTCCCAAGCCCCTGCGAGAGGTCTGAAGAGCAAGATTGCCAACCTCGGAAGTAGCGGCTCTACAGAGTCACTCGGCAGTCGGCTAGTGCTAGTGAGATTGAATGAGCTTAAAAAGCGATTGTTTCGACAACAGCCAGGGGATTAAATGATTAAACCGGTTACCCTCCGGTAACTCAATTGATATAGCTATTGAACATGGCCCTTTTATTTCCATTTATACACTATTCAAGTGGTGATTTTCAATAGCTATGTTGAATTTCCTCAACCAAACGGGGGATCAGGCACAAGACAGATCATTTGCAACCGGGGTCTGTCGCCCACCAAACCTGAACAGGTTCTATGTTAATTGAGTGGAGGGGAAACTACCCTCCGGTGTCATTTTACCAACAGTAACCGACACAACAGAAACGTAAGGTGACTTTTTGAGACAATAGCTGGGTGATTGCGAAATCGTGGTAGCCTACCACTTGGATGTGGAGGAACGAGGCATAAGCAGGCATACAATATGTGAGCAAGAAGCAGATGAAAAAACTTGGTTGTACATAGGATGTATATGGGTTCCATACCGATTGTTTATTTATAACAACATTTTTTGAAAAGATCATGTCAATGAGAACGCACTATGCCCAGCTATATGCCCTATGCCATTTGGGATGTACCCTGGCAATTGTTGACTTGTTAGCCACTTACGAACTAGGATGCATTCCCGGGCAGTTTCCAAATCGAGACATCACCCAAATTCAAGTCTCCGCAGAGAAAATGCGGGCCGGATCCCTTATGGGAAAAGCCCCAACTGTTTACCAATGTTTGACTGGTTGGTGGTTTGGAACATGGCTGGATTATGACTTTCCATATATTGGGAGTGTCATCATCCCAACTGACTTTCATATTTTTCAGAGGGGTAGGTCAACCGCCAACCAGTTGAGCATAGCCTTATGATCCCTATTAGTGAAGACCAGGCTGGCCTCCTTGATAGATGCCATGGAGGCATTAGGGTAGTGATGGCAGGGATGCCATCCCACGACTGTCGTGGTCGGAGTTGAATTCCCTCATGTCATCAATTTGGTCCAATATGATCCAATCGGTTGTCAGCCTTTCTACCCCCTTGAACTTTGAAAGCCTAAATTCTGTACCCACAGGGTGAGAAGGATGAGAAGATCGAATACCACCTCCCAGTGCGGCAACCAGCCGAGCGGTGATGACCCTTCTGATCTCGGCGAGCCTTCTGCCGATGTGACGGGTGGAGGTCATTTGCGAGGACGAAGTTGTTGAATTTGCCGAGCTACTCTGGAGACAACACCATTGTTCCAAGCTTCCCATCAAGCAAGTCCATTGACATCATCCGGCTCCATTTTTTGGTTGTGAAGCCATGTTCAAGCCTCAGGTTTGAAACATGCCTTCTCCAAGCATTCAAGCCATCCATTGACCTTTCAGGATTTGATGGTCTATCCTGCTGAATCCCATGAACATTCCGATCTGGTTGGTGCTTTGGAACATTTTTTCCCATATATTGGGAATACTCATCCCAACTGACGAGGGGTTGAAACCACCAACCAGCAATTTTCTTCGACAGTAAATCCCATTAATTCGCCTAGGGTAAACTAGCATAGGAAAATCAACCACCTGTAGATGATGATTTTCCGAGGGTTCAAAACCATAGGTTTTCCACATCTACATTAGCTTACCCTAGGACTAGGACAAAAATATGTAAAAACTTCACTTTTCCAGCCATTCATCCAATACATCCGTGAAACTTTCAGGTTGATCATATTAAGTTGACTATATCCCATGAATATCCCGAGTTTTAATCCACAAATATCCTTTCAGAAGGTCTTGCTTATGGGAAATTAATCCATGAATCTTCATATGTATATATATCCATTAACATCCATTAATCTTCAATATATGTATATAATCTACTAATATCCACTATATAATATGTTTGGATGAAAACTTCCAGGTTTCAATGCCTTGGCGCGTTAAGGCAACTTGCCTTTGCTAGTGCTTTGGGCACAAACCTGGAGGCTGAGCTTCGAACCTGGATGGCCCATGGTGTTTTACCCGCAAATTGGAACATAACCTATGAACTACTATAGTTATTGAATGTTATGTAGATGTATATATATATATATACATAAATAATTATGTATATATGACCCAGGACGCCCAAGCCCCCCCCCACCCATGGTCCCCCCCCCTGTGGCCTGTGGTGGTGGTATGGTTCTTCTGGTAGGTATGTAGGTATGCAGGTATGCAGGTATGCAGGTAGGTAGGTAGGTAGGTAGATAGGTATGTATGTCTGTGTGTCTGTGTGTCTGTGTGTCTGTGTGTCTGTCTCTCTGTCTGTCTGTCTGCCTGCCTGCCTGCCTGCCTGGCTGGCTGGCTGGCTGGCTGGCTGTCTGTCTGTCTGTCTGTCTGTCTGTGCGTCTCTGTGCGTCTCTGTGCGTCTCTGTGCGTCTCTGTGCGTCTCTGTGCGTCTTTGTGCGTCTCTGTGCGTCTCTGTGCGTCTCTGTGCGTCTCTGTGCGTCTCTGTGCGTCTCTGTGCGTCTCTGTGCGTCTGTGTGTGCCTGTATGTATGTATGTATGTATGTATGTAATTAATGTAATTAATGTAATTAATGTAATTAATGTAATTAATGTAATTAATGTATGTAATGTATGTAATGTATGTAATGTATGTAATGTATGTAATGTATGTAATGTATGTAATGTATGTTATGTATGTTATGTATGTTATGTATGTTATGTGCGTAATGTGCGTAATGTGTGTAATGTATGTAGTGCATGTAGTGTATGTAGTGTATGTAGTGTATGTAGTGTATGTAATGTATGTAATGTATGTAATGTATGCAATGCATGTAATGTATGCAATGCATGTATGCATGTATGCATGTATGCATGTATGCATGTATGCATGTATGCATGTATGCATGTATGTAATGTATGTAATGTATGTAATGTATGTAATGTATGTAATGTATGTAATGTATGTAATCTATGTAATCTATGTAATCTATGTAATCTATGTAATCTATGTAATCTATGTAATCTATGTAATCTATGTAATCTATGTAATCTATGTAATCTATGTAATGTATGTATGTATGTATGTAATGTATGTATGTATGTAATGTATGTAATGTATGTAATGTATGTAATGTATGTAATGTATGTAATGTATGTAATGTATGTAATGTATGTAATGTATGTAATGTATGTAATGTATGTAATGTATGTAATGTATGTAATGTATGTAATGTATTTAATGTATGTAATGTATTTAATGTATGTAATGTATGTAATGTATGTAATGTATGTAATGTATGTAATGTATGTAATGTATGTAATGTATGTAATGTATGTAATGTATGTAATGTAATGTGTGTATTGTATTGTATTGTTTTGTATTGTTTTGTATTGTATTGAAATGTATGTAATGTATGTAATGTATGTAATGTATGTAATGTATGTAATGTATGTAATGTATGTAATGTATGTAATGTATGTAATGTATGTAATGTATGTAATGTATGGAATGTATCGAATGTATGGAATGTATGGCATGTATGGAATGTATGCAACGTATGCAACGTATGCAATGTATGCAATGTATGCAATGTATGCAATGTATGCAATGTATGCAATGTATGCAATGTTTGCAATGTATGCAATGTATGCAATGTATACAATGTATGCAATGTATGCAATGTATGCAATGTATGCAATGTATGTACTGTATGGAATGTATGTAATGTATGCAATGTATGTAATCTATGTAATGTATGCAATGTATGTATGAATGTATGTATGTATGTATGTATGTAATGTATGTAATGTATGTAATGAATGTATGTATGTATGTATGTATGTATGTATGTAATGTATGTAATGTATGTAATGTATGTAATGTATGTAATGTATGTAATGTATGTTATGTATGTTATGTATGTTATGTGCGTAATGTGCGTAATGTGTGTAATGTATGTAGTGCATGTAGTGTATGTAGTGTATGTAGTGTATGTAGTGTATGTAATGTATGTAATGTATGTAATGTATGCAATGCATGTAATGTATGCAATGTATGTAATGTATGTAATGTATGTAATGTATGTAATGTATGTAATGTATGTAATGTATGTAATGTATGTAATGTAATGTATGTTATGTTATGTTATGTTATGCTTTGCTATACTTTGTATGTATGTATGTTTGTATGTATGTATGTATGTATGTAATGTATGTAATCTAATGTAATGTAATGTAATGTAATGTAATGTAATGTAATGTAATGTATGTATGTGTGTATGTTTTTTTGTATGTATGTATGTATGTATGTATGCATGTATGTATGTATATGTGTGTGTGTGCGTGTACGTATGTACGTCTGTACGTCTGTACGTCTGTACGTCTGTACGTCTGTACGTCTGTACGTCTGTACGTCTGTACGTCTGTACGTCTGTACGTCTGTATGTCTGTATGTCTGTATGTCTGTATGTCTGTATGTATGTATGTATGTATGTATGGTCCCGTGTCCCCTGTCCCGTGTTCCCGAGAGCGTGAGCTTGGGGGACCATACCATTGGGGGGGGGGGCCTGCAGGGATCCGGAGTCTGGACTCATATATTTATATATATACTGTACACACACATATTTATATATACACATATATACCACATATATAAATATATGTATTCACTTGTAGACATTTTGCAACTGGAACTGCACTTTGAAGAACCCGTGTGAGATTCAAGACGGGAATTTCAGGACCCTCGACTGGATGCATGGTACCTTATCAGGCTTTGTTTTGCCGGGCTCAATTTGGATTCGTGCTTTGGCTCGCCGTGTCTTCAGCATGATTTTTGTTTATGTGCGTGTGATGTTACGCATTGTGTTTTGAAAGGTGTTGATCATGCTTCACCATGTGCCCCAATGAAAAAGATGCCAACAGGAGCCTCCAAACGGATACAACACGGTGAGATTCTAGTAAGATTGTGGCAAATAAGTGTTCCATACATGTTCTTTCTAAACTTGCAAGGGGAAACCCACAACATTATGGGCTTAACCCACCATGTAGATCACTTTCCGAACGGGGTTTTCCCAGTATCCACATGGAGGTTTGCTAAAATGGTGATACCCCAAAACCATGGGTGTCAATACTAAAATTGTCAAATTTTGGATGATTTGGGGGTGCCCAAAAATTTTATAGGAAATCTCCTTGGATCTTTTTGGCGGAGTTTAAGACGAGCCGATGTCAGGAAGCTTCCCAAGTGGATCCTCAAGGGATGGCTCTCCTGAAGGCTACAGCCCAGGCCGGTAGCCCAAGATTTGATGCTGACCCAATGTTTCCTATGAAATTTTGGCCATTCGGAGGATATATCCTATTTTCGGACACACACCACCCCATGTTTATTTTGGTAACAAATTGTGTTTTCTTAGCTGTTGATGATTTATTTTTGGTTGTTGCCGGTTTTTGATTTTATGTTGATGTTTGATGCGTGGAGTTAAGCCACAAAAATCAATGTCTTGAATTGAACCAAACATGGATGCCATATTTGCCAACAATATGGGCTTTGTTTGTTCCAAACTGTTGCACAATCCCAATACGTCAAATTTATTGGGCATGTCTTGCAACTTTTTATGAGGAGGGAAAATTAATCAGCTGTTAGGAAGGAGCTACGGAGCTATGGGTTTCCATCTTTCCTATATATTTGCTTTGACGTGGGAGCAAAAGAGCTCCGAATAGATTTTCCGAAACAAATGGTAGCTATGTTTTCCATTGGTTTCCCATATTCTGGGACAACCTTGGTTAGATACTTTAATACTTTAATATTTCGATTATTTCGCTATCAATGGTAAGATGTACTCACCAGCTAGGAATTAGATTTCTGAGAGGTATCTAAGGTGAATCGAAAGGATTTTTCCCCAAGATAGCTAAGTTGTATTAGCCACTTGCCTCATAAGTGGCTGAAATCTATGGTTTATGGTAGATATAACAAACTATTCTGGTTGGTGGTTTGGAACATGAATGTATTTTTCCATTCAGTTGGCAATTTCATAATCCCAACTGACTTTCACTCCATCATTTTTCAGAGGGGTAGGGCTCAACCACCAACCAGAAATGGGTTTATAAAGCAACGTTCACATCATTGGGCACCATCCTTTAAGATTCACCAAGAATCTTCCACAGCATTGCCAGGCGGTTCAGACCGAAGGCGTAGTCGTCAAGCACGTCGAGGAAGGGCAGCCAGCAAGCAGTCCCAAGCACTAGCCAGTTCACCCTGGCTTTTTAATGATGGTATGGTATGGCATGGTATATTTTAATTCACTAAAACTACCAAAAATGGCTTTGACATGGTTTTAACCATCCAAAAATGCTGATAGAGTGGGGTAAAGATGATTTTCAGTGGGGATATGCTTTTCTGTGTCCTCAAACATGATGATTTAATGAGATTAACATGATTTAACTGCCAACAAGATTGATGGTTTTGATGAGTATATGTTGGAATATTATAAAGCGTGTGGTAACCAGAAACAGCAAGCTGGAAAATTTCGAAGTACGGTACCCATGGAGGTTTATAGCTGGGAATAATATCGAACTAAGCGAAGATTTTCCAGAGCTATGTTAGTTTACTGGAAGGTATGCTACCCGTTTTTTTTGGTGGGTTTTGAATCACCCGTCATAGACATATCATAGGAACCTCCATCGACCAAAAGAAACAGTATGACGGCGGGTTTTGGACACTGCTACATTATTGTATTTAAATTGGGGTTTGGCATTGGATATGCCCATGTTTTGGATGATACAAAATGACTCCGAAATTGTTGGTTAGTGTGCTGGCTTATATACGCTTGGATTAATTTATTGCATTAATTCATGAGCAACTGAAACCAAAAAGTCGGAAACGTGGAGGTTGTGAGGTAGTAAAGTTCATCCATTCTGGTAAAGCTGTGGCAATTTTGGGGAGACCCAACATGCCACCCGAGGGTATGGATCACCCAAAGGAGTTGGTTCAAGGTGGTGCCCCAGTGAGCTGTTCACGCTACGTTGGCCAATAGCTTGGGTTTATAGTAGATGCGTAGATATCTATTTTTAATGGTGGTTATAAACCAACTTATAACTGGGGGTCAAATTTTGTTGGCGTACTGCCAGACAGGACCCAAGTAGGACCCAAAGAATTGTGTAAAGCTGGGCCCCCAACTTGGAGCCATGCTGGGTGTTCCGCGTTTCGCACAGACCCCGCGTGTGTCGGTAACCTATGTGGCGGTCGAGAACGTTGACACCGAGGACTGCAGGGGCCGCCAAGGATACCCTCCCCCAGCTTAGTGCCATGTGAATGTGGAAAATCACAATAGTAAAGCCTTGGATCTTAGCGGAACATTTTTTCCTCGACCTACCCGATTTTCTCATCAAAAACGGTAATCTGCCCTGCAGTTTAGATAAGACATGTCAAAAACATAGGGAAGCTATATATAGCCTTGCTGACGATGCATTTGCAGTAATTACCCCCTGGTTGTCAAGCTGGCAATAGGAAATTCCCAGTTTCAATGGGAAAGCAACATCTGCCTGCAGTTTAGATAAGACATGTTCAAAACAGAGGGAAGTTATTTGGGCAGGATTTGATTTTTGGGGCAAGATTACCGGAGATTGTGCCAAGTAATTCAAAGTTGATTCCAGATTGAGCCTTGCTGCGTAGTAGCCTCTGGTTGTGAAGCTGGCAATGGGAAATTCCCAGCTTCAATGGGAAAGCAACATCATCTATGGGAAGTGTGCCACGATGACCCGGGCATTCCCAGGAGGGTAATCCCATGGTAGTGATCAATGTCATCGCTGCCGTGGTGGGCATAATGGCCGCCGGGGCATGTGCAGCACTGGTCGGGAGAGCTCAGTTGCGGTGCCCTGGGGCCTGGGGTTCAACATACATAAAGAGGTAGAAAAAGTTCGGAAAAATGATGTGCAAATGATTTTGTTTGTCGCATCTTTGTTGATTTACATGAGGGTAGATAAGCTAATAAACTCATGATCTAGTTTGTTTTCGGGTGTACGTGTAACTGCGCCTTTGCACTGAGGTCATTTGGCAAATCCGCAAACGGCAAGTGCTCACACCTGCTAGGAACACTCAGAGACGGCTGGAAAGATGCAGGATTTTATGGCCAAGATACAGCGTCTATGGGCAAGCCAAGACTTTTACAATCTTCAACGATAGCGCGTAATTTACCCCACAACCAATTATATTTGTACATATTCAGTATGTATATATTTACATTTATGTATACATGATTTTGGCGACAAGAAGATTCTAGGCATATAGATAATCATCGTTGCATACGTGTGGATAATCTAAAAATCCTATGGTCCGTTTATACGAAATGAGGCCCCCTAGTTGTCAGTTGGTACACCAATTTACTAAAGTTATGCTCCTGAGAAACCCAACAGTTTTCAGCAAGTTATGTGCGTCAACTTGGCTATCGTAAACGGGGCTGTTTCCTGATTTCAGATGTGGGCTTGGAATTACTTGAGAGTGCAGTTCCAGTGGTCAGTGTCAGTGGTTATATTTTGCTGCTGTGGGGGTTATATCCCAACTTACAGGGGTTTAACTATCATGCTTATACCTACTATATATCCCATGCATATTCCAGTGTTTATCCCCATTATACCACCACGATAGTTGATTAAATTCCTATTAAACACCATTGAACCACCATCAAATACCATTCAATCACCATTAAACCCACTAAAACACAACTGAATTCCCATAAAATCACCATTCAATCACCATTTTCAATCACATCTTTGCTAGGCCGATCCCGCAGCGGCCCTGAGGTGCACATGCTAGACGAGCCGATCCCTCAGTTGTCGGATTTTTCAGGCTTCAGCAGGTTTCACCGACCAGATGTGAATCACCAAGAAAAATAGGCATTTCATGGGATCCAAGGGCGATTTAACCAAGAAAAATTGGGATTTTGTCTGGATGTTATCGTATGTTAGCGGGATTTATCGCGCCACTTTGATCTTTCTTTGGCTAGCCCGGTGGCGCGCGCGCGCGGACCCAGAACAAGAAAAAGTTCCAACCTTTATTCCCATGGGTCTTGGTTGGGTAAGTTGTTTTGGTGGCTTACAACTAGATTAACTGGCGGATGTTGTGATTAAATACGCACATGGGGTTCTAATCCATCAAACTTAATGGGGCCACCGCCTAGTGGGGCTACCCATCATCCCATCTTCCCATGTTGATCGGGATCTGATAGGCATATCTAATCAAAATGGGCATGACATATATAACAATTATCTTCATGGTATGAGTGATTTTACCAACCAAAATTGGTAGATTTAAGCCTTGAGACTGATAAACAAAGTGGGTTTACCCCTGGGGGAAACCAACAAACAATGCGGAAATTCCACTAATTTCTACGTTGGCTTTCCGCGGGATAAAACCATGGAGCTCACGTCCCACAGATTGCCTTCGGAAAAAACAAACATGGCTGGCTGGGACATCACCCATAAACTGGCATTTAAATGGCAAAAGTCAATAAATATCTATAAGTGAGGGTATGAATATGATATCTTTACCACATTAACGTTCTATAAGTCAATGAATATCTATGAGTGAGGAACATGATCATCAAAGGGTAAGAATGTGGTAAAGTTAATAGTGAACCATGCCCCATGTACAATTTTTTCACATGTTTAGGGGGTGTCAAAACCATACCCAAAAAGGGTGGTATCTACCATATGAAGCTCCATGAAGGTTTAACACCCCAATAATCAAAGCAACCCATGGAAATGATTGTAATGATTCCGCGCGTACGTCAGCTATTGGTGTTTCATCCCATTTAGTAAGTGGGCTTTAACTCCAGTCATAACTGGACTAACCCTACTTGCCTTACTTTTCACCGGAGTTAGAAGCCCATCGCGCTAACTGGCATGAGTCACCGGTGGGACACCGATCAGATGCCCTTTTTTTCATGACCCATTCACCGACGCTTCAGGGATGCCGTTCAGGACGGGAACGGAGATGGCGTGGTGCCCATGAATCCTGGTTGAGGGACATCATGGTCGTTGGCAAATGTGACTTCTTTACGCCCGGATCCAACCCAGAAGCGACGACTAACGTCTGGTTTTTCCCCCAACACAGTCTTGGGCTTAAGATTATTTTGCTGTCAAACCAAATGAAAGAACCCATCTGGGGAATCTATAGGGATTGTGTGATATTTTTGGGGGCTGCAAAAAAGCATATCAAACCAATCCACAGCCGCTGAACCTCCAGGAGCCAGATGCGGAGGCCGTCCACGGCTGGCTTGGTAGCCTTACTGGTGCTAAACGTGGGGAATGAGGGAATGATCCATAAATCACTAGTAACAATCATCCCAGCAACCCCCAGCAACCCATCCATTCCCTACGTTTAGCACCAGTAAGTATTTCTACTTGTGTAAATGTAACTTTACATGTGTTGCCTTGGGCGCTTTCTCCTTCGCTCACGCACAAATTCTCCCCTCAGTTGGTGTCACGACTTGGGCCCGACCTAGTCCCCTGAGTTGATTGGGCAATGCCCGATGAGGGCGCGAGGTGCTCCATCCGTGCGACCTTTCAAAGAATCAGTTTGTTGATGTTTATTGAATCTAAACTCTTAAAATCTGTTAAACTCTGAAACCCGCCCAGTTTGGGTTGATACCTCCATAAGTTTGCTTGCTTCATCGCCGTGAGTATGTTTTTGTTTGCCATTGTTGTTGAGGAGTTTTGGTTTTAACATGCTTTGGCCACCAGCGTTAGATGTTCCATATGTTCTGATGATTTGTTGGCTCTAGCCATCATGTCTGCGGACGAGGTCAAATGAAATCCTGGGCCAACGACTGCATATATGGTGGATAGACCCAAAGTCAAGGATAGATGAGTTATGGTTGTAACCACCACAACTTATGAAATACCCCCTTTAACTATGGCGAGAAATGCCTGATACCTGCTTCTTAATCTTTCTGCCTAGAACTGCACACTAAACTGTCCCCAATGAATAAGGTGGTTTGTTTGCAAATAGGGTGCCCTCACAATTCCCAAAACCCACTGCTTCAATCATCATGCTCTTTTGTTGGCTATATCCCATAAATATCCTATTCCATCCCTACAAGGTGGTGCCCCAGTTCGTGAACGCTAAGTTCATGCGTTTATAACTCCAATAAATTTCACTATGGTTTATGATAGACATATCTATATTTACTATGGAAAATCATCATTTTTAAGAGGTAAATCAACTATTTCTATGGTTTACAGTAGATATATCTATACTATTCCTATGCTTTAGAAACCAACAAACATCAACTGGGGGACAGCACCATCCCTACTATGGCAGGCACCGGCAACACCTTCCAGCCAACCGGATCCAGACATCCAAGACATCCGCTCCGCCGGGCAGGCATTTACTGGACGTCATGGTGAAGTCGTTGTAATTGATCCAGATAAAAAGAAATAATTAGAAAATTTAAATGCGATTAATCATTCAGAAATGGTATAGGACTCCAGTAGGGTAAGTGGCGAATTAGAACCGGGATGAACCAAGCCACAAGCGATTTTCGGGGTGAACCACGATTTTTTTCAGGCTCAGGGGAGCGCAGATATTGACTGGTTGGTCTTTTGAAACATGTTGTATGTTCCATCCTACTTGGGATGATGACTCCAAATGACTTTCACATTTTCAGGGGGTTGAAACGGCCAAGTAGATGCAAGTAGTTGATCATTCTTAGGGCATCGAAGCTTAGGGCTGCCATCCAACCAATCCCTAGACCACACTCTCCATGGTGCTGGTATAACGTCACTGCCTAGATGTGCCAATCATATGGCATCTCCAACAACCATGTGAATGCCGCCCTTTTCATGGCACATTCCAAATGATATCTGGTTCACAAGCATAGTTAGTTTTCCCACTAGTAAGACCTTGGTGAGTAATGATGACCTGCCAATGATGTCGCCGATGGTTACTGGCCAGAAGAACCTAGATCGCAGAATTCCCTGTGGGTGAAGCATTAGATTTCAGCAAGATAGACAAGGGGTTCTCCAACCAATCATAGGTGCATGATAGCCACAAAGGAGGACACGTGCTTGAGATTGGCAATTTTACGTCCGCATCTACTCATTTTCCCTCAAAAGATATCTGGGGTGCTGGGACCAACACTGATGGAATACTGACTGTAGAGCTATAGACATTGCATTAAAACCATTTAACCTAAGTATAACCAACTTAACCCGGCTGCGCAGACATCGCCACAATCCTTGGCATTGCGCAACGCCATGAACAACACCAGTGTGGCTCGGCAGATTCCAGCTGGTGAACCTAGTAGGAACAGCCCTGGAACTGCCTACAATTTGGCTATGATCATCCCTACGAGGTGGTGCCCCCCAGTTATAAATTGCTTATAAGCCCAGCAAAACTATAGATGTATCACCTATAAACATCTATAAACTATAGGTATTGGAGTTATAAATCAACATAAACTATAGTGAAATTGGAGGTATTTGCACCAACTTAGATAACTACCTTGTATCATCCCATTTCTAAGGTGGAGCCCATCTTCTCGCCCTTTGGCGCTGATCCAGAACCTTTCTGGCAGGTGGGCCAGAGAGATCTAGATCTTCACAGTTGGAAGTGGCTTAACCCATCTTATTCCTACTTACCCTCTGGTAATCTAACATAGCCTATAGCTATTGAACATTGCCATATTTATAGTTGATTTACCCAGTCAAAATGGTGAATCTTTCCATAGTTTTCTGTAAACGTTTACCAGAGGGTACCCTATTCATGATTGGGGTTTGATCGGCGCCACACCATAAAAATTCGAGCTAGTTCACCACCATGTGGCCTTCGATGTTGGCGACTCCGTGTTCTACGTATTTTCCTCGACTTTTGCGAGGAAGCATGACGAAGCATTTTCGAGCTAAAGATCGGAGAATTTTTTACTGTATGAGTTGGAAGGTTGGATAACATCCGCCACCAAAGATGAGTATTGTGCATTAAGAAAAATCCTGATGCAGGGTTGGAGACAAACGAATTCGGTCAAAATAGGTTAAAAGAAATTGAACATCAAAAAGAAGATGTTTTTCGGGCCAGTGACTGACCACTTTGGTGGATCTTTAAATGACTTCAAGCCGCAGCATGGAAACGAGACAATGAGATAATATAAGATCACAATGCGGCGGTCCGGACAGAAAGGATCCCATCATTCCAATCTGTTTGAGTTCAAAGCCAATTCTTGTGGGTCACTTTCTCGACTTCCTGGTATATTTGCTCATGAATCGAATATTTCCCCCTGTTTGGATAGCTACATATCATTCTTTCATTCATTTATGTTGCATAAATGATACATAAACGGTCATTTGTAACTGGTAAGTGAGAATGCAACAAACCATACTATGTTACATATCGTTGTTCCTTCTTGACCAGTTTATCCTCAACACCGAACCATGATGGTCTGGAGTGGAGCATCCCACAGCCCAAGTCTGGTGATATGGATGCAAGTGAAAATGGGATATACAAGGTGGTGCCCCCCCAGTTATAAGTGGTTTCATAAACCATAGCAAGTATAGATATATCTAACACAAACCATAGTCATTGGAGTTAAAAACCAACTTAGCTATCTTGGGGGCACCACCTTGTACCTCCAAAATCGCAATTTAAATTGGGAAGATTCTGATGAAAGAGGTGTTGTTTGTTTGGGCATGCTAATTTCAGACAAACCTAGTTATATATGTTCAGACAAATCTGGTTTGGACATACAAACAACTATATATATATACATATATTGTAGTTAATGTGCCGTAAAGGTTCTCAAGTCTAATGTGGACAGAATATATATATATATATACGGGATTGTTTGAAAACAGGATACCCCTACAGTAAATCCTTTGGTTTATCATTATTTTCCATACAAGAAAGGCCCCCCTTTCTGTATTAAGCTGGTCTATAACCCCATCTAACTAACTCGTTATCCCCTATAACCCCAACAGCTAACCTAGTTTTATATTTGCGCCAACTTAGCCAACTATGGGGCCCCTTTCCCAATGAAATTGCACGTGTTCAGGTCTCCCAAATTTTCGGGCCCAGCCTTAGTGCTTTCATAGGACACCCCTCAAGAACCTGCGCCGACGCCCGCCCGGTCACCACAACCTGAGGTGGGATGGGAAAATGGTGGTTTCTTCGCGGGAAAACATGGGAAGAATATGAACAAAAACTTCCAAAAAGCAGATTTTTAGGATGAACGATCCAAAAATAAATGTGGCATGTGTCTTTTCAAACATTGGAATTTCACAAAAACACGTGTGCAAGAATTGGATTTGAAAAAAGCCAGAGGTGGATTTTAATCCGCCATACCAGACCTATCAATGGGCGACATGTGGTTGGGATTAACATGGATGAACCGCCTTGGACCATGGAAGATGACCCAATGATCCTCTAATAGTGTAGTGGCTGTGTTCTGTGAGGGGTGCGCTCCACCATTAGCGTATCCCACTTGCATCAGGAGCGCCCAAGTAAATGCAGTGCAAGCTGTTAGACATCCATTGGAGATGGGGAGCTTTTTTGAAGATTCACAAAGCAGCCGCTTGAAAGGCCTCACTTTTACTCATTTCCACATTCAATACCCACCCAAATGACAAGACATCGTTTTCTCCCATCCAAATAAGCGCAAGCCCCTCACTGTTGCCCTTCAAGCCGGGGCAGGTGGCTCACGAGCGAATGGTGACCCTAGACCGGGACGAGGCTCGTGGGGCGCTGGGAAAAGCTATTGGCCCATGGTGGTTGATGACGGGAATAGTGACGAGTGGGATGAATGGATTTAATGGGACAGAATACCCTCTGGTAAACATACAAAAAGCTATAGAAAATCACAATTTTTAATAGGTGAACCATCTATAAATGGGCTATTTTCCATAGCTATGTTAGTTTACCAGAGGGTATATGATTTAATGGAACATGGTGTGCTAGTTTACACCAGTGAAATAATTGGACTCACCCTAACGTACTCAGATAGTTGGAGTGAACCATACACCTGTGGGCCCATTGGGTGCCCCAACGACTTGCCACATTTCGAGTTCCCGCCATGAGATGTCCGCCAGTGCATGCGCCTGCTATTCTGCTGTGTGGTTTCTTTCTATTGTCCATCTCCTCCTGCATTGATGATCCATTTTCATTTAATATTCATATGGAGGTTTCCTGAAATGGGTGGTACCCCAACATGGATGGTTTATAATTGAACATTTCATCGAACTTGATGATTTGGGGGGTGCCCCTACTTTAGGAAACCTCCATATTCTTGGATGTTCTTTTGCCATGCCAGTGGCTCAACCGCCACTCAGAACATGATTGATTTTCGATTTCTTTCGGTTTCTCTCAGTTCCGGATGGACCATAAATATATGTAACATGACCAGACCCCGCCCGACATCTTCCATTGCACTTCGCATCCGCTGCAGTTGGTGATGAATTCTGTGGAAGATGGGCCGCAACCTCAGAACATATGAGGTGTTGAGGGAATGTGATGCGCTCAGCGTATAAGTTGGTGAGAAAAAAGGGAATCCAACTGATATTAGAACAATCCTCCACAACCCGTAAGCAGCCTTGTTGAAAACCAACCTAGCCAAGACGAACGAGAGCACCACTTTGCATTGTTGCACTGGTACGACTTGTTGTACGACTTTAGCGATGACGGGGATGACGCACCAGCCAGTGGCTGTTTGTTTCAGATGGACGGAAACGAGCAGAGGAGTTGATCCACAGTACCGCCACATGGTAGCTGATACCACCAGGAGGATGAGGATCGAACTGAAAAAGGGAACCCCTAAAGCCACTGGTCCAGTCCTGGTGAATCATAATTTGTCCCATTAGGGCAATTCTTTGGGGCATACCCCATTTTCAGACGCCCCCATCACCATCATCACCACCACAAAATACACAAGGAATATACAACCAACTATGATAGTGAATAACAACACCACCATGATACCAAGACATGTCAAACATAGAGCCATGACAACCACGTGACCCCGTCACAAACCGCAGGAGTGGAGCCAGGGATCCCCAGAGCGGCTTAAAATGGCTGGGGGCTGCCGACGAAACCCCTTAATTTGCCACACCGGGGGGTCAAAACCATGGTTCCCCGTGCGTTCCCATTAAATCGATCCATTTTACGTATGCAAACAACTGTGCATATATATATATATTGTTCGCATACATACATACATACATACATACATACATACAGACATACAGACATACAGACATACAGACATACAGACATACAGACATACAGACATACAGACATACAGACATACAGACATACAGACATACAGACATACAGACATACAGACATACAGACATACATACAGACATACATACATACATATATATATATATATACATATATATATATTCTATGGTTATATATATATATGTGTGTATTTTTGTTTTTTATAGTTATTTCTGATATTATATGAATATTTGCACATTTATTTATGATTCGATGTTTATGTATTTATTTACTTATGCGTATTTATCATTGTTTATTTCCGTATATATATATATATATATTATTCATTTACTTTATTTTGCGCGTTTGTATGCGTAGGCCCTTTCTTATTTAGTTGGTCGTTCAAAAAAATAAGTGCCCCATCCCTGTTGATGATCCCACATTTGTTTTTTTAGATTGGCAGCTTCCACCAACAGAAAGTAGTTCCCGGATGAATTTCCCTGAAACCAACCCATTGAAGATATTGAAGCTGAAGTTTGGTAGGACACCCTTAGGGTTCTTTTCAAGCTAGGAACTGTTCTTTTTCTTTGTCTAGGAAGTCTTATGAAACCAAGAAGAGGATGCTACAGAAAGGCCTTAGATTATTAGTTCCTCTAAATCGCATCATCGGACTTGCAAGTCTGTGTCCGATTGATGGGATCAAACATGAACTCATATCCATATATTTAAACTAATCATTGTGCCAATCACTGGTTCAAACATCCAAATCATTGCAAAGTTTTCAAGATCTTGGGCCATCCATATCAAGTGGAAATCATTCGACCACGTGTTTTCGTCCGGGGTAAACGAACGTAACCAAACAACCAGCTGGATCTTGATCCGACAAAACTCCCGAAAAATTGACATCGACTCCCCAAAAGGGGTGCTGGAAGATTACTTTAGACGAAAATTGTTTTGTTTTCAGGTCTATGGTAATTTGCTGGAGGCTCATTGTCAGAAATCCCTTTTAAATTCCCATGAACTCTTTATCATATCAATGTGTATGTGGTTAAACAACGATTTTTCTTCATTAAATCAAAATCATAATTAAATCACATGTTTCTTGTTACGTCATCCTTTTCCTTTGATTAAATTACACTTATCCTGTTGAATCGCTGTGAACCCCTATGAATTGCCCTGTTTTTTTACGGTGTTTTCGAGGCCAGCTTACGATAGCTTACGTTAGCCACCGCGCTTGTGGGCTTCCTCAGTGGGGAGGAGGGTAACGTCCACGACTTGGAAACTTGCGGAAGTGCTCGGTGTGTCTGAAAATGGTAAGTTTTTTATATGGTTAGTTTTTTCTATTGGGAATCTCATAGAATATCTATGGAAAATCACAATTTTGAATGGGAAAATCAACTTGGCAATTTCCAAAAATTATATATATATCTATCTATCTGGCTGGTGGTTTCAAACATGACTTTTATTTTCCATTTCATATATGCGATTATCCTTCCCATTGACTAATATTTTTCAGAGGGGGTTGAAACCACCAACCAGGTAACAATGTGGTTTTAAACTTATTCAGCCAGCAGCTACACTTTATATAAACTTGTTCCATTGGGTCCGCGCGCGCTTTTAAATACCCCAAAACTACACTTGGCGAGGCGCGCGCGGACCCAATGGTAAGTTCAGTTTTTTTGGGGTGAGGGACACCCGCTGAGTAAGTAACCATCAAGCAAGGTGATTTAGGCATTTAAAACTGTGCTCTGACTATCAATCCTTATACCATCAACAAATTTTGATTTAACCATCAAAATGATCGTTTCACCAAATTTTACCATGGAAAAATGATGATTTAAACCCATCAAACATAGGGACTTTACTAGATTGCACCATCAAACCTAGGGAAGCAATGTTATAATTGGATAGCGTTGGGATATCCATTGATCCATGGGATATGACCGAACCCACAATATGATGGGATATATTTGGGTTTGTCTGAGGATTGGATATGCCGCCAGCATGGCAATGGCGATAAGTATGGGTAAGCAGCAAATTTGGGGTAGCCTATTTCCAGACAAACCCACAGTGTTTAAAGCCCATCAATGGGATACCGGTGAGAATTGGGACTTTCCAATCAGGCTTATGAAGAACTTACTACATATGGAGGCTTTATGCAACAACAGGTATCTAACAACATGTAACCAATGTAACCACAAGTAGGTAAGATAGGTAAGTAGGCTATTGCGCAACCCATGATTTCAAAACTTTCAGAAACAAATCCTGGTATTGGTGGTTGATCCATTGGGGCATGGACATCCGGCTCCGGCTCGTTCTTTGACTCCCATGAAAACTTGGTCTATCCATTGGAGGTGTAGTTTGATAGTTCTTTATTTGACCCTTTTTTGTGGGGATCCCCTGGGGTAAACTAACATAGATGTGGAAAAACCCACGGTTTTTCTGGGAAATGATCTACAAACGGTACGTTTTCCGCATCTATGTTAGTTTACAGGAGGGTATGTGCTACCCACCTACTTTTACCGGGTATCCACATGTGTGAAAAAAACATTTCGGCAAGTGATTGGCCGACCGAAGCCTGCATCATAAAGGATAGTTACGCCACGTGGTTTACAGCAGCCCCCCCAAGAGATCGAACATGTTTGAAAGCTTAAAATTTGCCAAGTGAACATCATCGATGACGTCCCCGGGAGAAAAGACAATTCTATCTCAGCGTGGTTTCTGGAAATAATTCCATTCTCCTATATGACATGAAACACCCCTTATATATATATACACATATAATCATATACATAAATGATCCCAAGTACGTTTTTCAAGCCCCCATTAAACCATGGTTTCTGGGGCGTGTTGAATATGAAGGGGGACGTGGTTTTAAGGACTGCCTAAAGTATCTCTCCTGGAAGTCCGAGGTGTAGCGCCTTCCAAACATATCCTGCAGTGATGTCACGCGACATGGTCCGGACATGGCTCAAAGACAAGTTGATCCAACCATGGTGGGCCATGGGTCATGGGATGTCATGGGGTTCCCAAGGGTGGCTTTTTGGCAAAGGAAAAGGGGTGAATTTGGTAACGGTTGGCTCATGGTTGAATGTTGAGCCAAAATAGGGCGTTGTCTTGTCTTGTTTTTTGGGACAGCCACGAAAATATCAAGAAGCTTCTAGAATGAGACGGGACTGTGCTTGTCAAAGCCACAGAATCCCAACTATGGTTGATTTAAATGAAATGTATTGAAGCTGTCAGATGGCTTGATTCGTTGCATTTTTTGAGCCATGACCATTTCAACAGGCACCAAAGTGGCCCCACGAAGACATGAGCGGCGCCTGGAAGGTCGTCCAACTGTGGCTGAACATTCAGAGGTCCAATTAACCAGCTGTTTTTTCAAGCCTCCTGAGTATCCGTTTTCTGGGCCAAACTCTGGGAAACGGGGCGCCCCATGTTTTCGACGCTTCCTTGTTTGAACTTGCCGCATGTGAAGCACTGGGCTAAGATCCAAAGTGGGTGTGTCCCAGTTGTGTCTTAAAAGAGTATGAACCAGCCTGTTCTTATGGACCTGGAAATGCTTCATTTCTTGGGACATGCCCTTGCTCTTGTGGCACTGCAGGATTCAAGATGATCCAATCCGCACCCTGTTCGAAGCCTCCCCCTTGCAGCGGAAGCTGTGCTTGTTAGCCCCTGGAACGATCTGCCAGTGATCCTCTGCCCGCCATCTCCTTGTCAGGCTCCTACGGTCCTACGGCTCTAAGACATGTCAGAGGACTAACGGCTAATATATAATATGATCCGTTATTGGATCTGATTTGGATAGTATGTACTCAACGTCTGGGATACAAAAGATATATCAAGACCTCTATACATATACACATGTGTGTAAATATTTGCATTCGCACATGTGCTTGCGTAAGATGATGTACGCATGTACGTATACATGTATGTCTGTCTGCCTGCCTGTCTGTCTGTATGTGTGTATGTGTGTAGGTAGGTATGGTATGGTATGGTACGGTACGGTACGGTACCGTACGTACGTACGTACCAACGTACGTTTGTATGTATGTATGTATGTATGTAAGTAATGTTACGTATGTTCTGTTATGTTATGTTACGTTATATTACGTTATGTTACGTTATGTTATGTTACGTTATGTTACGCTTTGTTATGTAATGTAATATAATGTAATGTAGTGTAGTGTAATGTAATGTAATGTATGTAATAAGATGTAATGTAATGTAAAGTAAAGTAATGTAATGGTATGTAATGGTATGTATGTAATGGAATGGAATGGTATGGTATGGTATGGAATGGTATGAAATGGTATGGAATGGTTTGGAATGGTATGTATGTATGTACGAATGTATGTAATGTATATATGTACGTATGTATGTAATGTAATGTAATGTAATGTAATGTAATGTAATGTAATGTAATGTAATGTAATGTAATGTAATGTATGTAATGTAATGTAATGTAATGTATTGTAATGTAATGTAATGTAATGTTATGTATGTATGTATGTATGTAATGTATATATGTATGTATGTAATGTAATGTAATGCAATGTAATGCAATGCAATGTAATGTAATGTAATGAATTAATGTATTAATGTATTTATGTATTAATGTATTAATGTATGTATGTATGTATGTATGTATGTAATGTATTAATGTATTAATGTATGTATGTATGTATGTATGTAATGAATTAATGTATTAATGTATGTATGTATGTATGTATGTATGTATGTAATGTATTAATGTATGTATGTATGTATGTATGTATGTATGTATGTACATATCCCAACATTCCATCAGGCGTGTATATGTGTGTGTATGTGTGTATGTAATGTGATGTAATGTAATGTCATGTCATGTCATGTAATGTAATGTAATGTATGTATATATGAATTTATTGATCGGTCGATCGATCGATTGATTGATTGTTTGATTGTTAGCTTGATAGATAGATAGATAGATAGATTGACTGATTGATTGATTGATTGGACGGATGGATAGACAGATAAATAAATAGATGGATAGATGGATGTATAGATAGATAGATCGATAGATAGATGGATAGATAGACAGACAGATAGATAGATAGATAGATGAATTCGTGTGCGTATGTTTGCTTCCGTATCTATTTCAAACATACAGTATCAGCAGCCATGCTCCAGCAAAAGAAAGTACATATGCATGATACATATGTACATACACTGCTCTTACACACAGAGTGAAGGTCCTCACACTGCCGTCACCATAAATGGTGGATAATAGGGGGAAAGTTCCACAAGATATTCATTTTTTGGGGTCTGTGAATCATATGCTTTTGCCCAGGTGTATGTGCATTTGTATAGCTCTGTCTCTCTCTCTCTCTGTGGATTTTTTCAGCCTTCTAATATCGGTTGTTTGCTGTGGTGGTTTTCACTTATTGCTGCTCCGTCCCACCGGCTAAAAACCGGGGGTGTTTGAAACTTGACCCAAGAGCCCCATCGTCATTTTCCTTAATCACTGCAGATCTGGATGGCATCTCTAGTAGTTGCCTGGCGTGTCTCTGTGCAAAGGCACAGGGGAGGCTAGGTTGATCCATTGAGAAATTCCAGCCCGCCCCTGAAGATTCATCCGTCTCCGTGACATGAATTACCCCGCTGGGAAGTAGACGAAAGATTTCTGTGGTGTATTTGCTGGTAGGGTGAAGGGATTACACCCACCAAAAGATACTTGTAGGGGGTAGTCCTGGGGGTGGTGGTTCGGAATTTCCCGGATCAAGACCCCATCCGTTTCCTTGGAGGCATGGAAACGCCGCATCAACGTGGGCAGTGCTACGGTCTCTGGGGTTAAATCCAGTGCTTTATTTACATGTGTTTGCGTGAATAACCTTGGTGGGCGGGAAGCGTGGGGCTTTCAACTAAGGCATTTTACCATTGAGCCTCTTGCAAATAGATTCCAATTTAGTTGTGTTTGGCATCATTTAGAATTTCACCAAGGCAGCTGGATTTGTTCAATTTGAAACAAACCTCAGGGCATTTCTGATTGGTTGCATGAATTGTGATGCAGCATGATGAAAGGGATAGTCCCATCTAGCACGTAGCATTTGGCAAGCGGATTCCCAGGTATACTTCCGATAAGGATAAAAGACAGCTGTTCCCGTAGATTCCCTTTGAGGTATTTTTGGCGCGTTATTTTGTTGCAAGTCGCCAGTGCTGATTTAACTTGCCAAAGGCTCCATAGAACCGAAGCACTGCATCAACATGCACGACAAGCCCATTCCATGTTTGCCAACAGCCATGCTTCGTCTGCAGTGGAAGGTCGGATTAAGAGCATAGCATAGCCAATCATATGCATGTGTGTGATTGCATATCCATTTGTGGAGTTGATGAGCACATTGCATTGACACCTGCGGGAATGATCAAGAATGCATGTGCCATGGTCAAATGTTGGATTAAACTATTACCTTTATTGGAGAAGGGGAATGGGCATCAAACCATTTGGCATTTAGATACCCGTTATATATAAGGATTTTCATTATTGGATGGATGACTCTTAACCATTCACCCATGTAACTTGACCCTAGCACATAGATTTTGGGAGCGTCCTCAAATTTCTGACCCCGAAACTGTGGAGCTGCCCATCAGAGGCCAGCAACTGCCGAAGTCTTGAGTACTGGGACCCTGGGATCCGCAATCCGAAGCATCCCCAAACAACCAACCATTGGATATGGTGCATCCCAAGCATGGATACAAAGTGCAATACACCAGAAATTACGGTGGTCAAAGAAACGGGTTGGAAGCTAAGAAAGGCCTAAGACGAGCAGTGGCCCTGAGTTCGCTGCAAATTTCTTGTCCCAGATGATGGTCATGGTGGGTACCGTTTTGTCACTGGCATTACATGTCACAATATTGCGAAACCCTTCTCTTAAAAGAGTGGGACTTTCTAACCCTGGATTGACATTAATTAGCTGGTATTCACCTGCGATGTTCAACTGTCGGTGAAGCATGGCTAGGCGGTCGGGCCTACATCTTATCGCTGCGAATGCAGCTGTTGAAACTCTTTGAAATTTCGCTGTCTAATATGCAGGAGTTGCCTTCGTTGTTCAACAAGATGGGAAAATCCTATGCATTATATTTTAGCTTAGGTATGAATAAATTGAAATAAATATAAACATATCTATAGAATTAGCATCTGGATTTGTATTATATTAAAAAAATATAATTATTTTGGATATTGAAAAATATAGGACCCTCCCCTTAATAATTTTACAATACTCACTATATCGACATTTTAAACACACCCCCAACAATTTTTATGATAATCAACTTAAATAAAGATGTCAATTAACATCAATCTATTTGAAAGTGTTTTTCCTTTTAAATTTCAAAGAAATCTACTAATAAAAAGGATTTAATTGAAATTAAATTGGTGTTTAATTATTTTACATATATATATGCAATTGATATTATCTTTAATTCTTAAAATATATATTGATTAAAAAAAATGTTTTATTACAAATTTGTTGAAAACAATATATTTAATTAATATTTAATCATTAATTCTTTAAAATATTGAAAACATTTTGATAAAACATATTTAGATTTATTTATTAATAATTTATTTAAACATAATCTTATTTATTAAAAAACAAATAAGTTTTAATTTTTAAAAATAAAATTAAATTAAT